>JADHZA010000028.1:0-103509 GCA_018831705.1 Torrubiellomyces zombiae | reverse complement strand
GTGTACACGTCTGGAAACTGTGCGTTGAGAGCCCGGATGCCGGCGAGTGCGTCCGGGGACAGGCGTTTGCGAGGCTTCCAGCCTTCGGGGAATTTCTCCTTCAATGCCGCCTTTTGAACTTGCCAGTATTCACGTTTCGCTTTCTGAGGTACGCGGAGGCTATCGTCATGTGTGGTTGTGATTATGTCGGCTTCGCGCTTGATCATTCGTGCTGGCTTGTGTTTCGGCCGGGTGAGATGTACAGGGTCGGCTGCGAAGTCTGGCCCATCTGGTTCTGCCTGTATCAAGGTCGTGTTGACCTTTTCATATGGCTCGCGTCGTTGAACATTGTTCGCGCCAACGTCTGATGTTTCCGGCTTCGACGCTGAGTGCTCCTCCGCCGGCTTGGCAAGCTTTTCTGACACGTCGTCGAACGGAAGTGCAAAGGCATTCGCAGCGCTCTGCTTTTTGTGCGCGGATAGTTGGAAGCGCCGCGTCGCGATATAAGGTGAGCGAATGGCAGGTATCGCGGTGACGGATGGCCAGGCTCGTGAAAGCTCAAGCTTGTGAACTTGGACGAGACCGCGGACGAAGATGGTCCACGGTGCGCCGCGACAGCGGCAGCTCATGATGGCGTCCTTCTTCTACACTGCATCCCGGGTTTGGGTGACAGCGATCAGAAGAAGTCGTCGATGGAGCTCAGGTGAAAAGAGACAGTGACACTGAAGCCGTTGTTGAAGGTCTTTCCCCTGGTGTGGGTCTGCCGAGAGGCTTCACCTACCAACACCTGGTGGCGGAAAAACCGGCTCCGTGAATGACCTCACAACACTCACTACCGGCCGCAATGTAGGCTTGGATTTCCAGATACAGCGAGGCAAAAGTTGGGACTTTAGGTGGCTTGCATTCAGTTTCACATGTAGTGTTGTCCACCACGTAAGTGATAATAGTGAACAAGTAGATATCGTGATGAGACGAAAGCCTTCGACGCCCATCAAAAATTACAACCAAGATCACTATCAGTGCTGTTCACTCGCACATCATCAGTTTCTCAAATTGATCAAAGTGACCGTGAGCAGATGTGATTCAAGAACATGGATCAGTTCCAGCCTACTAGTGTACATGATAATCAAGAGCATGCCCAAGCCAATCTATAAAATGAGTTTATGGTATGCTCAGGCGCAACCCCTTCTCGTGCGAGCCCAACACCAGACGCCAAAGCCAATCTAAAATGCCACGTGAAAGCGCGGCTAATTCTGTTCTTCCATTCCCATTTCAATCAGTCATAACGCCAGGCCGACAGAATAGCAACCTTTGAGAAGCCCCCCTTGTTTAAAACGGTGAACGCCGACGTACAATTTGCGACCAATCTTCTCAGCACACTCTCGCCTAAGAAGCCATCAAAACCTGCGGTATGATGAATCCCAAGTTTATGCGTCATGCATCAACTCCAAAGGAGGCCGGGACGTGTGCGCCATGATCGGTTTTGAGCTCTCCATAGGGCTCATTTCTTCAGGCTCGCCTGTCATGTCCTCCACAAAGACGGCTGGCAGATCTGGGCTGCCGCTATTTTGTTCGGGCTGGTAGATCAATGTCGAGCTGCGACTACGCGTTGGACGGCTTACCGCCGAGCGATCCGAGGGACTCACGGGAGACTCAGGGCCGGGCTGGTGATGATGGAGTCTGGACAAGGCCTCAGCCAAATCATCGGCGTGAACCAGCTTATTCGGCGCGTCCTCGAGTCGGACCTCCCAGCCATGAGGGGGGCTCGGCGGCGGGGAGATGAAGAAGAGCTTTCCAGCATCTGGAAGAGCCAGATGTTCGTCCTTGGCGTGAACCGGGGTCGGCTGGCCGAAGTAGACGCGAATCCGGTCGCCCATGATGGCTTCTCCGTCCCAGAGCTGGCGGATGGCGATGGCGGCATCGGTATCGAAGAAGGAAATGACGATTCGTCGGAAGGATTTCAGCGGCGCAAAGGCGTGGATAGAGGCCGTGTCGGAGATGAGATTGCGTATCGTCTCGAGATTGTCTGGACGAAAGGCATCCAGATCGTTGATGTTGGTGAAGAGAAGAGTGTTGGAAGGCGGCGTGGGTGTTATGAGAGGTGGCAGGCTGGAGAGGTCGAGGGTCAAGTTGGCCTTGCGCGACGAGGACGACGAGGACCTTGACGGTCGGGGCGTTGCCTCCATCGTGAGGCTGGGTCTGTTCGCGCAGTGATGGCCCAAGTGACAGGCAGCGAAAGAGCGCGGGAGCCTGTGCTGTATATATGGGCGTCAATGGAGGAGAGGGCTCGCGAGCGGTTTTGGCTGTTTCGGTCGGGGGTCGTTGGAGGGAATGCTCGCCCGGACGACGTGGTGAATTGACGTGAGGCAGCGAGGGTGAACACAACCTGTGCTGCAAAGCCGAGAAGAAGATCAAACGATACCAAGTAATGTAGATGAGGAATGGAGGAAAGGCGTCTCAACAAAGTCGGATATAAAGAAAGAAGCCGCAGGAGGGGCGGTGGCGGTGCAAGAATCGTCCTGGCCTCCCGGAAGACAGTGGATCGATCCCCTCTCATTGGACGGACTTGGCGCAGCATGTAATCCGTCCCAGCTGATAGGCACATTAGTGACACAGGATACCAGCCGGGCTGCCCAGAGCAACCATCGGCGCTAATGCTAACGCTGGATACCTTAGCACCGCGAATGACAGCTCTGCCAAGTGATCAACTTGTTGATGGCAAAGAGCTTGGGTATGTAGCTTTGTAGACTACTAAGTCTAGTGACCACGATGCAGGCAGGTGATAGCGTCATGATCGAGGTAGCAGTGGCTGTGTCAGAGGTATATACGGAGTATATTCAAGATTGAATGAATGTTACATACCCCTGTACGTAATAGGAGGGGGCTCGGCGAGGCTTTCTTCTGCCGTGATCGAGTCCCTATGCGGAGGGCGGCGGGGCCCAGGGAGCCGACGTAGGAGCGGGCGGGCAATTACCGACATGGCGGCCTCTCGCTGTGCCAGCACGCCAGCTAGTATTCCCATCCGACATCCCGTCAATACAGTAATGACAAGAAAGCCTCGTGACCTCTTATATGACACGATTTATATGGTAGATAGAGTATCGTTATTTTAGGCTTAGCTTATTCGTCAAGATCCCTGAAAGTGACCAGAAAGCTCCCTTAAAAGCACCAAAGGGATATAGCCCTCACGTGTAGCTACTAGGACTACTTGCCTAGGTGGGTTACAATATGCGACCGTACGTGAGCAAGCTGGTAGGAGGTAGAAGGCGCACCGGGAATACTAGTCCTAGCCATGGCACGGTCCAAGTTGGCGACAAGTTGTAGAAAGGCTTCTGTTAGAACAGTTTTTTTGCCCGGCTTGTCACCTTGGCGCTTGACGGCAGGATGCTCAATATGGTCGCCCTTCCCGGCGGCAGCGATCAAGGCGCGCGGCACGGCGCAGATGCGGGAATGAGGCAAAGAGGTTCAAAACCGAGAACCCTCATGTTCCGATCCAGGATCACGGCAATTGGCTGTACTCTGCACGCATCTGTGGGGCTCTAGCTCATGTTCCGACGGGGAACACACAGAGGCATGCGAGATCAGACCGCGCGATTCAGAAGGGGGGAGGGAGGCGGATCAATTGGCGGCTGGCGGCGGCGACGAGCCAAAGCTTGTAGATGAATAGAAACTTGTCTCGGGCTGCGTCTTCATCTATTAACCGGCGGCCGAATCCGCGGGCATCAATGCAGAGTGGCGGGCGAGTCATCCCAGGTCATGATAGATAGTGTTTGATAGAATGCTCGTGTATTCAACTGGCACAGCCATTGCTTGATATAAGAGGCAAGTCTTGCCCGCCACTTGGCCACCTGGCCAAGTCCTCACGTCCGCTCCTGAGAATGTGTCGTCTGGGTTTCGCAAGGGCACTGAAGGAGAGCCTTCGACAGCACTCTCTGGCCTTGCCCATCTCTCGCCAAGGATCACGGGGTCATAGTTGTACCCACTGTACCCGATGAGTCGCACTGAGCCTGGCAACTCAGATGGGAGCACAAGCCTTCGCCCATATTGTCGTGCAGTTGGGCCTTCCATCGAAAACTTCTCTGTCGCGTAAGCCACTCTGGCACTGTGATGTTATCAATACGGGTGCCTTTACCGACTTCACTATTGAAAGCAGATATTGAAAGCAGATGGAAAATCATAGAACCAGTCTGGATGATATTACAGCGGCCCCCTTATCCAGAGAGGGCATGTCAGTGATCAAATGGTAGGTGAGACTTGGTGTCTAGCGCTGGAACACATTTGGGTCTTATTTTCTATCATCATCATCAATCATCATCAATCATCATCAATCATCATCAAGCTGAGTTACCCCCGCGAAATAGAGTGTTGTTAGAGAACAGTGGCAGTGATAAGTGGATGGCGGCAAGGAAAATCTGAGACAACTAACAGGTGTGAGTTTGTCTCGCTAATCCAGTCCTCGGATCAATCGAGGAAGAACCTGGATTAAGGTTCTGATGCGCGGCCGTAAAGAGTTGGTCGCAACAATGGACTCATGTTGTCATGCTCTTCTCACCCCTAGTCTACTTTTCCAAAGGCCGAATTCTATTAACGTAACGAGTAATCTTCCGAGGGAAAAACTGACCAAAGATTTGCACCGGCGGACCTTGATAGCTGGACGAGAAAGGCTCTCGAAGGGGGAAAACCCCAAAATACACTCAAGTACCTGTATAAATCTGGTGTATATCCTGTCGTTTCGCACATTTAAAGGTTGCTGAATTCCATTCCTGGTCACAACAAGTTCACTCGCTCACTTCTGGTATTTTACACCTCATATTGAATCCTACATCGCTTCAATATTCTTTACAGAGGGGGAACCATCGCCTCTCTTTCTTGGTCCATCACACCATGCTTCCAACATCACTTGGCAAGAAGCCATGTCATTCAACATGGGATGATTTGCCCCAAGAACTCCGGCATATGATCTTCAAAGCCCTGATCCAAGACGGCGGTACACTCGCCCTCTTGGCCACAGTGTCTCGCGAGTGGCAAACAGAAATCGAGAGATACAACTTTGCCCGAATCAGACTGACGCCCTCGCGCCTCATTGATTTTGGTTCCATGACTCACCGCAACCAGGCTCTCGTTGGCTACATCTGGTTTTGCTTAGAACTTCCTGACTATGATTGCCCCACGTGTGCGCCTGAGAAGCTTACACAATATGGGATGATATCAACACTTCGTTTTGGTGATGCAAACAAATGTCTCATGACCACGGCAATCCAGAATTTGTTCACGATCCTCAGCACGTGGCATCACAATGGCGAGCTTGTGCTCGACATCAGTATCTACTCGCCAAGCGACTCAAAACACTGGTTTGAATATCTGACCTTTATGCCCGATACTCCCTTGTTAGCAGGAGGTGATATAGAGCAGACGGTGCAATACATTCCCCATCATGATTCTCAACATGGCTGGGTTCCGGGTTTTCGAAACTCTCGCCATGCGATAGCTGGGGTCGAGGTTTTTCGGACACTCATGAAAGATGGACCCCGCGATGTCGAGCAGTTGGAGCTTCAATGGTGGGATCAGCTTCCATTGGTCCCGGCAGTAACCAGTTTGCTCCTTCGACAACAGACCCGCCGTACATGGAAGCCGATCTCGGTTGCACATATGCTTGCCCGGTTTCCCAAACTCCAGGAAGTCCACTACGAGCCCTGGAGACAATGGGGGCTCCGCATACAGCGCTTTATAGATGGCAGTAAGTACTGCTGCATACCTGCCCAAGCTGTGTCGCTCTCATTTGCGTGGGTGATTTACTGCTAACAACCTGTATTCGTTGTCTATATGTAGGTTTCCAACATCTTTTGAAGTCTATCCGAAGTAACAACAACAACCTGAAGAGACTTGTGATCTTCGAGAACTTCAATCAACAGTATCCACTTTTTATGAAGGCTTATGGATTTGGAGTCTGCGACAATATTCCCAACCCAGTTCCAGCTATTAGCCAGATGGTCGCAGTCGTCAGTCTCAAACTTGAGCATCTCGCAGCATCCTTTATCGCAGATGCTAGCCATTACTTCAACATCAGCCCTTTTTGGAAGTGGCCAAAGCTAGTCTCGCTTGCGATCACTTCGATATTACTTACGCCCGACGAGGATTCGGAAAAGATTGGAGCCATGCTTCGAGCAGCAGCGGCAGCGGCCATGAAGATGCCACGATTAGAAACAATGGAGATTTGGAACGGAAGGAAGGGCTTAGCGGCGCTCTTCAAGTATCAGGTGTTCCGCGACCTGCAAGGAGCTACAATCACCTGGAGAGGCACATGGAACTTGACAATGGAACCATCAACGATCCAGGCTTGGGAAGCCGTCGTACATCGGCATGACGGTGGGAGACTCATTTTTGTTCAGGAACGACTGGATGAAGCTGTAATCAGGTCTCACGCTGATGCAATTCAGTACCTGCGGCTTTCAAGCCAGGTGATTCGGCCCATCTCGTTGCAGCAGATTCGGATAGAACAAAGAGCTTTGGAGGGCGTGGAGACGGTGTAATGCCGGATGAATTCTGTATCTCAGAAACAGGTAATCCTTGGATCATATAATCTCGCCTTTGGTATGTCAAGGGCTTCCATTCAACGCATCAGTGAACAGGGAAGTGGTCGCTAGACTGTATCATCCTTGCAATACATGTATTGTCGCTGTACCCCGATGGCGGGCTTTTCTGCTCGCTCAAGACGAAATCGCCTTTACAACCCCCTCTACGAAGGGTTCGGTCTGAGGAGGTCCACCAAGAGTATGGAACCCACATGAAAAGACAGCATGGAGAGCAGCAATGGTGACCATTTGATGACAGCGGCCAAGCTTGACAGCCCGTATCAGGTCATGTTCCGGTACATGGCCTGAAGTCACAATTGGATTTTAGCACTTGAAATTCCTTCACCTTTCGCCGTTCGTGATTTGAGTAGTTGGTGACAAGAACAATCACTTCTTCGCTGTCATTGGAGCCATTCCCCAACGTGATACCAAGAATGTGCACTCAGAGCACAATGCAGCACCCCCTTCCGACCCTTGAGCATACGTGGCTCGATAGATAGCATACAATATCCATTATGATCATCCAAGGCACCCTCATCGTAATTCAACACCGAGCTCCTTGACGAGGGCCCTCCGAACTCCTTCATGAAGCTCCACTGCCGCCTTGTTGGTCAGTGTCCTCTCCAAACTGCGATACACGACGCGATAGGCCATGCTCTTGCCACCCGTCTTCGGATGAGTGAATTCATCAAGGAGCCGCACGTCCTCGACCACGTCGCCTGCCACGCTTCGCACGATTTCCATGACATCGTTTTCGTGAAACGCACCCTTGAGGTTGCCTCCTGCGGGGCTCGAGGATGATGGTAACCAGAAAGACACGTCCTTGGGGCAGGGCGGGTACTTTGAAAAGGGCACGAAGCGCTTCAGCGTGTCAGGGCTGTCGGAGACGCCGCGAAACTGGGAGAGGAACCTCTCGTCGCGGGACCAGAAGAGACGGATGTCGGGGATGCGGAAGAGAAGCATAGCAATGCGGTCGATGCCGAGACCAAAGGCCCAGCCTTTTTGCGATGGCACCCCAGCATTGTTGAGCAGTGGCTGCTTGACGACACCGCAACCCAGCACCTCCAGCCAGTCTCCTGCGTAGTAAACCTCGAGCTCCCATGAGGGGCTGGTGAAGGGGAAGTAGGCTTCTACCCAGCGCATGCGGAGGGGTTCGTCCACAAAGTTGGGGTCTTGCTTCAGTGCAGCCTTCTTGGCCCTGGAGAAGATGTCGACTACCATGCATTCCAAGGACCTCTTGAGATGAGCGCCTATAGCCTCAGCCTCGGCGGCCGAGTGGCCCTCTTGTAAGGGGTTCCGCTCGTCATGGTAGGGAGGATTCGGGTCCTCCACCTTGACCTGATGCTTGGGAAGCTTTTCTAGGTCTTGCCGCACCGCTGCAGCTATGTCTCCATTCGGCACTTTGGCCTCGTCCCACATTCTTGCTCCCTCCATTTGGTGAAAGGCGGGATAATGGCTTCGATCGATGGCATCTCGCCGATAGACGTCTGCGCAAATAAGGTATCCTTCACTTTCATTTCTACGGAACGTCTCGGCTTGGTGGGCGCTCGTGTGTGTGCGTAGGAGAGTGGTCTCATTTATATAGTAGGTATCGGAGAGCGCGCGACCAGGGTGATTCGGAGGAAACCCAAGGGAATCAAAGTTTTGGTGTGTCGATACCACGGGATGATGCTCGTTGTAGTACCGGTACGTCGGTTGAGGGAAGTGGGATTGAATGATTTGACGGGTGATGGAGACAGGGTGGTCTGTTTGAAGGTGAAGGCGTCGAGAGGCGGCATCGAGGACGTTGGGCGGGATGTTGAACCATGCGCCATCTGTGCGGTGCGATTGTCCACGGATCACGACCTGTGGCGGAGCTCGGACTCCAGGATCTTTCGACTTGGGTGCCTCTACATCAAAGATGGAATAGTCAGTCAGTAAGAATCGAGGATGAATGTTGAATGCCAGAGGGAGCGTGGAAGGAGACGCCTACCAGAAGAATAGCTGCGAAGAGCGCAAGACCAAGCTCTGCTATTCCGAGCTCGGCAGTTGCAGCTCAACAGCTGGCGAATAGGTCTGGTTCGCAGAGACATTTCGGACGAACGCAGACCTTTGATTTCGCATGGTCTGACGCCAGATGCAGGTTACAGAGGCCAATGGCTGGCGTGACTCGGCAGTGGTGATGTGAATATCTGTACGTCTTGGGCGGTAATGCGAAATTTTGTAGATCGCGTCGACCTACCCGGGACAAAGGACGGTACTGGGGCGTGCTGTCGGCGCAATTGGTAGAAGAGTTCAGGGATTTATCCTGCAATCCCTCGCTTATTCGTTTTGTCTCAACCTCCTGTATCTCTGTATTGAACCTGTAATCAATTGAAGCTCATTCCATAGTGATGACCGATACGAGTTGCGAACTTGTGATATTCACCAAGCTTATTGTGACTCAGCTTTGCCTGCTCTGGACGATTAGGAGCTCTATGCCGATCACCGGACCTCGGACAAGTAATAAATTACCCGATACCTGGGTATGTACCACTTCTGCCCTCATGATATTGCAATGGGTATAAAGCACAGGCCGAAACCTCACAAGGGACCGATCTCAGTCGACCGCATGACAAGAGAAAGATTGTGCACCATCTGCAGCTCATCCAACATCCTGAGTGGTCCGAGCCGTGTCATCAGACTCACACGAAAATGTCTTGAGCAACTAACTACCTAACCAAGCTTGAAGTCGGGTAAAGTACGTCACCGCCCGAGTACCCGCCTACCCGCGGACTTTCTACCTACCGACGTCAATCGCGATAAGAAGGCCGAGCATCGCAGTTTTCGCCTCCGGAAAAATCAGGAACGCAGGGTCATCCCCAACCACCATTCTTGCATCAGTGCGTCACTGCTGCTTTCAGCGAACGAGTACTTCTCGAGTCATCTGCAGCAGCATTGGGTTCCTGAAATGTTGTCGGAACACAGCTCACTGTGACAATTTCTCGACGTGCGCAAGATGGGTGGCGGCCAAGATGGCTCCTCGGCGGCGCAACTGCCCAAGACGATGGATCAGCCAAAGAAGAAGAAGCAGGGCCCTTCCATACGATACCCGTTCTGGTTCGGGGGAAGCGCCAGCAGTATGGCTGCGTGTGTGACGCATCCGCTTGATCTGGGTATGTGTTTTCCGCGAATCATACCATGCAGAGGCAGCTAGCTAACATTGACATTGTCATCACAGTCAAGGTAGACAATACACATCCACGATAGCTTGTACGAAACGAAAAACGTTTGACTAATAGAGTAAACTACCTCGCTACAGGTCCGTCTGCAAATGCGGAAAGGCGACGCTCCCAAATCCATGAGCGGCACCTTTGTGCACATTGTCAAGAACGACGGCATCCTGGCCCTGTACAGCGGCATATCCGCCTCTCTCCTACGCCAATTGACCTATTCGACCGTCCGCTTCGGCGTCTACGAGGAATGCAAAGCCCGCTACGTTCAATCCTCCGGCGGCCGGGAACCTTCTTTCCCCGTCTTGACAGCCATGGCTGTCGGGTCTGGCTTCCTGGGCGGCATTGCCGGAAACTTCGCCGACGTGCTCAACGTGAGGATGCAACACGATGCTGCGCTCCCAGTCAGCGAGCGCAGAAACTACAAGCATGCCATCGATGGGATGGCCCGCATGGCCAGGGAGGAGGGCGTGCTGAGCTGGTTCCGCGGCTGGTTTCCGAACAGTAGTCGTGCCGCTGTCATGACGGCAGGCCAGCTGGCCACGTACGACACGTTCAAGAAGTTGCTGATGCAATATACACCCATGGGCGACAATCTCACGACCCATTTCTCTGCGTCGTTTCTGGCCGGGTTGGCTGCGGCCACGGCCACGAGCCCCATCGACGTCATCAAGACGAGGGTCATGTCGTCGACGCAGAATCAGGGTATTGTTCGTCTCGTGAGCGACATATACAAAACGGATGGGCTACGCTGGATGTTCAAGGGCTGGGTCCCCAGTTTCTTGAGGCTTGGACCGTGAGTACTTCCCGGCTCTTCGATGTGAGATGGCTTCGTATTGACCTGTTCTTCGCAGCCATACCATTTGCACCTTTATCTTCCTCGAGATGCATCGCAAAGCGTATAGAAACGTCAAGGGCCTGGATGAGAAACAACTGTAGAGTTTGGGGATCAAAAGCTGCAAGGCATGTGTCAAGGCGTTTTACTCATATAGACTCTCGGGGCGGCGCATTACTATTGATTGCTCTTGGTTTCCCCTGTGTTTCTACCTGCATATCGATTTTTTCATTTCTTCCCCAACATGGATGGCAACGGGAACAATTCTTCATGGACTCAATGCAGTAGGGAAATACAGGAACCAAGGTTCAAATGGCGAAAGTGCTCCGAGCCAATCGAGACGTTGCTCTATAAATCGCTTCAACCGATAGTTCTAGTTGTACAACCCAAAATAGAGCGACATCAACCATGTCTGCCTCCTATATCAAAATAACCCGGATCAGCGCCGAGTCGCTTTCTCGGTAGTGGACTGCCAGTCAACTCCCCATTTTCCCACGCGCTTCATTGCCATGGCTGACCATACGGTGTCGTGCCGTACGCAGGTGCGCCAGAGCCATATGCTGTATTGCTGCCTCCGCCCCCATACGAATTGTGTGTAGGCCCGTACGCCGACATGTTGCCACCATACGGTGTTGTGTAACCGGCATCTTGCCAGGGCGTGGTGCCTCCCTCCAGGTTCATGTCGGGACTTCGAGGTCCTTCGCCGTCGCCTTCCTCCCCGCCATATTTTCTAGGATCGAGCCCTTTCAGAAGCGCACCTATCTTTTGCTGGAGCGCCCGAATGCCGCCTTGTACGATTTGATCCGGCTCCATGCTTCCTGACGTCTCGACCTCGAAGTAGAACCTGTCTGGAGCGGCGTCGTAGTTGAAGGGTTCACCTTCTTGAGGAGGTTCTTCCCAATCTGCGTATTTACTCTTTGGCCTGGTCGCGGGTTTCAGCAAAACGTCATATTTTTCTATCAGTGTCAAGCAAACCGGTACATACCATTCTTTCGTTGGCTCCGTGTTGTTCTCATACCACAAGTCGAGGTGATGCAGCTTGTTATGAGGGTCGTACTCGAAACCAACAGCTGATGTCGGCATCCACTTCGCATGCTCCTTTGCTATGCCTTTCTTTGCTATGCACGACAGCTTGAGCTCCTGGTCCTTGCGTAGTTTGGCGATCAGGCAGCCCAGCCCTTCTGGGTCGGTGATGACGGGTGCTCCTACGGAGCTGGCGTGGCGGCCATCCACGACCAGATCCCGCGCATAGACCTTCATGATCTCGTCGGTGGTGCACTTGGCATGCAGGGTCAGCGTGACGCTGCATTGTTCGCAATACTGCTCGCAATCGCAGTCTCGCGAGTAGTACAGCTCGTTGACGCCTTTGGAGTTGAGGGGGATTAGGCCTAGCCGGTGGGCGATGAACTCGTCGGCGAGCACCGACTTGTTGACCTCGACTTCGACGAGATCGATGGCGATGGTGGGCACCTCGGCTTGGATTATTCTTCTTATCGAGTTGGCAAAAGAGAGGTTCGTCTTGGAAAGTTCAAAGTCGACGTGTGTGTTGTCGGCCTACAATCGCTTCTCGTTAGTCGCAGTTGCGGCCCCATGAAACTACCGCGTGATAGCAACAAATGTATCCCATACCGCTGAGATTTTGACTTGAGGCTGTTCAGGCTCGCCATCCATGACCATGGGGTCATAGTCCATGCCGTCCATCCTGGAGGAGGGATGGCTGCGGTGGCGATGACCGCAGGCACGTTGAAGGACGCAAGACTAGTTGTTTCAGATATCAAGAGAATTCCGATCAGTACAGTTGACTTCTGTTCCGATTCGAATTGTCGGCAGAGATGCCCGAGGGCGGTTGGTCGTGTCTCGTCACCGTGAACTTTGGTCGCTTGCAAAAAGGTGCGTAAGCTGTCGCTGAATCTGCGACTCCGTCTTAGCGCTTTGCGACGCGCCGTTACATAAGCAGCTACCGGGCTACCTTATCGCCCTGCATGGGTTTCCGATAATCAGCTGCAATAACTTTCTTTTAAAATTCCCCGCCAAAAGTGCGCCTGGAAATTTTATGTGCATCCGCTCTTTGACTTCGTACAGAGATCTCTCTAGACGTCCTTGCCCAACAATGCTGGCGAGCCTCGTCGCTTCACGATGAAGATCAAAGCCATCAGCCGATCCCTCGCGGCTCACCAGCCACCAGGTGCCGATGCCGCCAAATTACCTCGCAACCTCGACTCAGCCCTCCATCCCTTCGAGCGTGCGCGTGAATACCAGCGTGCCCTCAATGCCGTCAAACTGGAGCGCATGCACGCAAAGCCCTTCATTGGACAACTCGGTCGTGGCCACGTCGACGGCGTATACTCAATCGCCAAGGATCCCAACTCGCTTCAGCGCTTTGCCAGCGGCAGCGGCGACGGCGTTGTCAAAGTATGGGACCTGACGGATCGGGACGAAACATGGCATGCCTCGGCCCATGAGAATATAGTGAAGAGCATTGAGTGGACCAGAGATCAGAAGCTGTTGACGTGCGCGGCGGATAGGACGGTAAAGCTGTTCGATCCGTATCAGACGCCTAGTGAGGCACCGCCCATCTCGTCATGGTTGGGTACCGGGGCCTTCACGAGCCTGTCACATCACAGATCAAGGAACGCCTTTGCCGTTGCGTCGAGCGTCATCTCCATATACGACCTCGAGAGATACACGGCTGCGCCGGAAGTGCTCCATTGGCCGACATCTACCGATACAATCACCAACGTAGCCTTCAACTATGTCGAAACCTCCGTCCTCGCATCCTGTTCCAACGACCGCTCCCTCGTCATTTACGACTTGCGCACCTCCACCCCCGTGACCAAAACCGTCCTCAAATTCGCCAGTAACCACATCGCTTGGTCCCCCATGGAGGCCTTCAATCTCGCCACAGCCTCGGAGGACCACAACATCTACCTATTCGACATGCGCAAGTTCGACCGTGCCCTCAACGTTCTCAAGGACCACGTCGCCGCCGTAATGGACGTTGAATATTCGCCCACTGGCGAGGAACTCGTCTCCGCCTCTTGGGACCGCACCGTCCGTCTCTGGTCCCGAGACCGCGGCCACTCTCGCGACGTCTACCACACCAAACGCATGCAGCGCGTTATGGCCGCAAAATGGACACCGGATGCCAAGTACGTTCTCTCCGGCTCCGACGACGGCAACATTCGTGTGTGGCGGGCGAATGCATCCCAGCGTGAAGGTATCAAGTCTGCAAGGCAACGGCAGGCGCTCGAGTACAACGAGGCCTTGTCAAAACGTTTCGGCCACATGCCCGAGATTCGCCGTATCAAGCGACACCGCCACATTCCCTCGGTAGTGAAGAAGGCGGGCGAGATCAAGGGCGATGAACTGAAGTCGATCAAACGTCGGGAGGAGAATGAGCGAAAGCATTCCAAGAAAAAGTTCGAGAAGCGTAAGAGCGAGCGGGAGAAGGTCATCTTGGCGCGGGAGAAGTGAAGGGCTTTCCATCGGGGACGTAGAAACGGCATGTTCTTTCGTGGCTGAGACGGCCTTCTCGGCATCGGACAATCGGCAGCCTTTGTTTTCCCTAGCATTGTATGGCGTTTTGAGGTCTGACAGTGGTCAAGGTCTGTCGCTAAATTGTTCATGATATATGAATTTCGCATTATTTTATGATTCACATTAAAGCACAATCCGTAAACGGGCAGTCTGCCGATCCAACGCATTTCTCTACATGTCCAAGTCAGCGGGCAGCCAGCAAAGGCAACGGGTAGCCAGCAAAGGCCACGGGTAGCCAGCAAAGGCAACGGGCAGCTAGCGAAGACCACAAGTAGCTTTCAAGAGTAGAAGGTAGTAGGCAAAAGCAACAGACAGCCAGCAAAGGCAACAGGTAGCTATCACAAGCAGAAGGCAGCAGGCAAAAGCAACGGGCAGGGTTAATCGGTACACTGCACGACTGGTATCGGTTCTGAAAAACTACCTTACCTAAACGAAAACGCTATGAGTCCATCTTAACGATGGCATAATGAGCCCCGAAACGCCCGGCCAAGACCCCAAACTAACCTCCCTGAACACTGACTGACCCGTAAATCACGACATCGAGTCCTCAAACAGAGGGAGCCAACTCGCGCCATTGAAACCGAACATGAAAAGTAAGACGATCCGACTCAACGCCTGACAACTCTTTCCAGGTGTCACTTGGGTGCCTTTAATTATCGGCGGTTATTCCTTGCCATCATTACGCATTGCGTGCCCTTGCAGATATCGCAATGGGGCGTCCCTCTGCCAACCCTAGAATCTAAAACCCCCTCTCACGTTTCGACCACTTTCTTTTCCTCCTTTTGTCGTTGATATTCGAAAGTCTTCCGGTCTTTCCTCGTTCGGTCATAGAATCTCTTCGTTCTAGTCGGAGCCTCGAGTCGCCTTCTGCGGCTTGTAGTTGGGCAGCTCGTCGAACCAGCCCTGCGCTTCATTGTACCTGTAGGCGTGAAAGGCGATACCGTAAGGCTTCGGGTCAATGGAGTAGAGCATCCCCAGAGGCACGTCCATGTCGGTAATATCTTCTCGTGTCAGGTCCATGAAGTAAGCCATGAGCACCCGGCAAACTGAACGATGCCCAATGATGAGCAAGTGGTCTGTGATGCGCTCGATTTCGCGAACCATGTCGCGCAGGCGGCTGATAACCTGGAGGTAGCCTTCCCCTCCGACACCGGGATAGATATAGTTGAGTTTGTCTTGAGATCGCTTGAAAAACTCCTCCGGGTACTTTTTCGCGATCTCGTCATACGTCATACCCTCAAAGACCCCTGCATTCAATTCGTTGAGCATCTCCCAATTCTTGACGTCGTAATCGTCGTCAGCGTCAAAGTACTCGGCAGTCTCAACGCTGCGTTTGAGCATGGAGGTCCAGACGCAAAAGTTCTTTTCCTCGAGGTCTTGGTTCATGTCGGGATAGGGCGGTGTGTTGTCCCCTGGCCGTGGGGGGAAGCAAGCTCCGGCGAGCTTGCTCTTCTGCTCCATGATCCATTCTTTCCGCTTCTGGGTCATGAAGCGATAGAGAGCAAGGCCGTAACAATGACCGCGCTCTGTGAGGATCGAATCGCCACCAAGTTTACCCAGCTCATTGTCAATACTTTGCCCGTGGCGGGTGATCCAGATTTGGCGCGGCGCAAGATTGAAGCTTGACAGATAATTACTGATACCTCCACTCAAGAAACCCTTGAGCCGATGTTGCACCAGCTTTCTACCCACGTCAATCATCTGGTGCGCGTTAGCATAAAGATACCTGAGAAGAAGCTGTCTACGGGAAGCTCAACTTGCCTGGATGTACTGCAAGTCGCTTTTCTCTTCGTACTCGCCCAGAGGCTTGTAGGCGCTCGCGTAGGCGGCTACGCGAGCCTTGAAGTCCTCGAGAGACGCTATCGGATCTTTGTCTCGATAATCTGGGCCGGAGAGCTTCAGACGCATGTTTGCCTCAAGCAGAGTCTGGTCCTCGCAAATGCTTTCAATGAATAGAATTCCTAGCTTTGGCTCTCTCGTCTTGATACGTTCCACGAGTTGCTGTCTTCGTTTTATGGTGCTATTGGTGGCGTCGAGAATGCCAACGGCCCCACCTTGAACAAGTAAGTAGTCGAGGAGCTCATCAAGGGTCTCCATGGCGACTTGATCTCGCATGGCGGACGCTTTCTCGTTCTTTGGATCAAAGAACTTGGCAGACTGGTCGACGTCGCACAGGTCCGTAGTATCTTTTTTCTCAACGTTGAGATCCATAGAGCCCGGCTGGTCGAGGCCCTGCTCGTTGTTTGGTGGCGGCAAGCCGTTGAGCAACAGGGTCGCAGCGTGGATGGGCGGATCCAGACAATGGGGTTCGTGACCCAGAGAGGCCATAGGTGAAACTTTCATTCCAGCGGCGGTTCGTCTGCGATTACCGACATTGAAGATTCTCGAGTCGTGCTGCTGCCAAGACAGGTAACGCTGGAGCTTCTTGGTTATGTACGACTTGCCCCGGGCAGGCAGGCCAACCATGACAATGACCAGCTTGGCCGCGACGTCTCGCTGAGGAATTCGGCCGTCAGGAGAGACTCGAGAGCGGGTCATGCCCGGAATATTGAGCGTCGTCGCATGTGGCCTCACACGTGGGGTTTGGGTACCCGAGTTCTGACGGAGTGGTGGACTGCGGGTGGCGAGACGGGCTGGTTAGCATCGGACGAAGGCGACATCGATCCGTCGGACGGATGACCACGCAGAGACGAGCAGCAGACGTACATGCGCGGGGAGCTTGGGGCAGTCGAGTTGACACTTCGCGACAAAGGCGGGGTGTCCGTCAAGTCCTTCATAATCCTGGCGGCCGTAACCATGGCCGGGACCGGCATAGGCGCGGATGTAACGGACGTGAATGCATCGTGGGGGCCTTGTTGAGCAGCTGGCGGGAGCGGTGGGAGAGCCGGCTCAGCATCTGAAGCTCGAGGCGAGGAATGTGAGGGTGACGAGGATGAGGACGGCGACGACGAGGCGGCGATGTGGTTGCGCATGACAAGCCTGGCCAGAGTCGATTGCTGGGCCGGAGGTTGACCCAGTCGATGACCCCGTCGATGACCCAGACGCTGACCCAGATGCCGACCCAGATGTCCGACCCACGTCTGAACGTGGCAGGCAGGAAAAAAAAAGAGTGAGCAGGGGTGGAACGAGACGAGAAATAAGGGTTTATACGCCGCAAGGTAAAGATACACCTATAAATGAATGACGATGTGGATGAGATAGATGGTGGATGAAGCACGGGCTCGAGGTTACCCGTCTGGGCAAGTAAGAGGGAACGCAGGCGCCGCCCCGAAGGAACGAGTCACGGATGGAAGGTATCAGTCAAATGCGCCTCCGATTTAGGTCTTGGCGCTTCCAGCCAATGGCGTGGGCGGATCGTTGAAGGTGTCGAGCGAGATCGGCTCCGGTTGGTGGGGAGGGTCTGGCAACAAAAAGTTGTAAGCTTGGCTTGACTCTCCGCTTGCTGCTGGAAACCTGGAACTGTCAGTCTCCAGATCGTCTCTTACACTCTTTGCATCTCGCCAAGACATGCTTATGCCCGCCCTTCACGCTGATGCACAACGCAGGCGCACGCTGCTCCGGGGGGTTGACAAGTTGCAGATCCGAATCTCAACGCAACGCAGCCCTCGGTGTATTGCTTACCTGTATTTGTGATATGTTACAGCGTCGGACAATGCTCCGAGGCGAAGAAGAGTATCAAAAAAAGGAATGGTGAGGGATACTTAAATATGTAAGAGAGGCTCGAATGAATCAAGACTCTACGTGTCATATTCTAGCAACTAAACCCAAGGGGAGCCATTTGTTGTTGTTTTTATCTACACTTGGGCTAGGGTCATGGCCATCAAGTAGACGCTATCCGCGGGCTTGGCACCGTGAATCGATACCTGTTTCGAGTATTACGCCGATCCAACGCAAGCCGCCCACACAGAGGCAGCCTGCTGCGCGAGGACCTTCGCTGCCTGTGTGTATCTGGCGCTGCCTGTGTGTATCTGGCGCTGCCTGTGTGTATCTGGTGCTGCCTGCGTGTATCCGGCGCTGCCTCTGCCTACACGACGCTGCTTCTGCCTGTACGGCGCTGCCTCTATATAGCCGGCAGGGTCGAGGGGCTTGAGGTCTCCATCAAATTTCACGATTCACGCGTATGCAGGTGTCATCCCAGCCTGACAGGCCTGACCGCCGTGCGATTATGCACTGCGAGTGCTACCTGATACGCATGCGCAAGTACTAGTTGCGCATACAGATACAATGTACGTTGAAGTGCTTGCAGGAGGAGCTAGCGCCTTAGTACAGTGACACAGTGAGTGGCCAAAAAGTGTTATCTGGCACATCTAGTAATACATTACATGAGAGACACCCTCAGTCCGCTACAAAGTCAATAACAGTGTCTGTAATAACTCAGTAGTACAATCAATCGGACAGCGAACTGGAGGATTCCCCCCATATGGCTCGGCCGCCACCATTTGTGGCGTTCTCAGCCAACCTTATTCCCTTTCTACTGGTATGGAGTACGATGCGAAATTAAACATGCAGGGCGTTAATAGTACATACGTACAAGGACATGCTACTATTGGAGGTGCATCCATGACATTGCTCAGGGCAGGTCTGTCGTCGGCTCTCGAGAGCTCACCGATAGGCTCGTTGAAGCAATTTTCCCCATTTAGCACGTGTCAAGTTCATGTCACGACTTCACTGGTGCAGCGAAGGTGGAAGTGCGAGAGCACAACAGATGCCAAATAACAATAATAATAATAATAATAATAATAATAATAATAATAATAATAATGACGACGACGACGACGACTAAATGCCAATTAACACGCATATGCTGTTGAGCCCAGGCCATAGTTTTGTTTTAAAAGCAAAAGATTGCAATGCAATGCGAGGAAAGCAAACGACCCGGAGTTTTTTGCTAAAGCCAGGCTGCTGTCGGACGACTCAGAATTTTCCCGAACAAATGACCTCACTTTCTGATAAGCCAGCCAGCCAGCCAGCCCTGCCCCGAACCCTTCTACCTCCCATCTGCCGCAACCATTTCGCCAGGGCCATCCACCTCCTTTGGCACTTTTTCACTCATCCGTCATCGCCATCACCAGCATCCTCGGAGGCAAGAGGACAGCTTGCTTGGATGATATCGACATCCGGGGCGCTGGTCTAGCCACTGGTGCAGCCGGAACCGCCCACGGTTAGTCCAGTGCATCCAGCCTTTCCATACGTTCCTTACACATTGGTCGCACGCCCTTTCGTTTCTGGGCAGACTTCACGTCAGGCTGGCCGGCAGTTACCTCGCCCTCCACTTGTCATTCTGTCTTCCACAAGGCGACATCGCTGCAGGACATTGTAAGCTTCCCCCTCCGTACTGCCCAATGCCGCAAACTGACCAATCTCCAGCCCTTGTCATCCTCCTGCTGGATAACAATGGAGCCTGCAACTCGTCAACCGGATAGCATGGCGGATGACGAGGGCTCCAAGGCTGCCAACGGGCAGTTAGATGTCACCCTCGAGGTTCAACCCCCGGCTCCCCGACCATTTGCAGGTGTCGTTGCCAACCCGTTGGTGGATAATCTCAAGCCCAAGCACCTTCGTCGGGGAGTGCTCATACCTCTCAAGACCACTCAAGAGGTTCGTCAGGATCACACAATCGTTCAGGCGATTATAACGAGAGCTCCAACCAAATCCGCCAATGACGTTATCAAGTACGTTTACCAAACCCTGACTATTCTGACCTTCAAAAAGCGCCAAAGCATTGAATAACTGGGATATAGTATCTTGCGCGGGCTGCGACCTGAGGGAAGCGCTAATCCCCTTCCTCATCTACGCACTTGCGCGAAGCCTCACGACCTTCCTGCCCACCTCAAAACCCAATTCATGAACGACACTGCAGAGGGACGACAGATCCACACGTCGAAATCGAATTGGATCTACATCATTGTAGGAGAAGCTAGGGACTTTGACCTGGATGAACTGATTCAGACCCTCTCGGCGGTGGAGGGTGTGGAGAAAAATGTCTTTCTGTCCACCATCTCCATTCCTCTTTTGCCTCCGACTTCCCAGGTCCAGGCGGCCATGTGGTCTGCGCAATTCTGGCCCACGGTCTACCGGAAGAACAACCCGCTTGGTCCGCATCCCGGCATGGTGGGCCGGGGAACGGACGATATCAGGGAAGATGCCTCTCTTTGGATGGCCTTGGCCCATCGTGTCGCTTTGCAGGCTCAGGAATCCGGCATTGGCGAGGCGATGGGGGCCGTCATCGTTCAAAGAGACGAGTTTGGTGTCGAGCTCGTCGGGCTCGCAGGCGATGCACGCCGCCATCAGGACTGCGGCGGGATTCTCAACAACACTATGACGCACTGTGTCCTTCGGGCCATCAGCATGGTTGCGCAAAAGCTAGTTCGGCACGAACGGCGAGCAACAGGGCAGCAATCAACGTCCCCCGTCCTGGCGTACGACGCGTTTCAGGATCGGCCGCTTGTCGAACTGGAGAGGCGCTGCTTTGAGCAGGAACACCCAAACAAGGAAGGCTATCTGTGTCATGGGCTCGAACTATATGTCACTCACGAGCCATGCGTCGCTTGCTCGATGGCAATCCTTCACTCTCGAATGGGCAAGGTTGTCTTTTGCCATCACATGCCGCGTACGGGTGGTTTGAGTTCGGATGATCGTCCGGATGGAGGTGGACGAGGGTTGGGGCTCTTCTGGAGACGAGAGCTCAACTGGAGCTTACTGGCGTGGGAATGGGAGCGTGAAGGCGTACCTAACCTGCCTCCCGTCGACCTGACCACTCATGTTTAGGATTACCACCTCCGAGGTCCATTCCAGACTCAGCTGATACACAAAATGTCCGAGGCATCGACGAGAATTCGGCGAGAAGGGGAAAAATCCGCCATCCACGCGTGTACGGACTCGCAAGCAAGCAACACTGGCATCTTTAACAGACAGAGGAGGGCGTGGATGTTCATCCAGGCGAATGCGAGGAATACGGTGCTAAACTGGTGGGCTTTTGATGCTTGGTCCGTTGGTCGGAACACAAGCAGAAGAGGAATTAGATCAATTTCTCAGCTCCCCTGGACGACCAAACGAAAGTGGCCCTGAAATCTTGTCTTTTCAAACGGCTGTAGCATGGCGCGGCGCACGGTTAGACCAAGTTGCTATCATGGCAAATCATTTGACTCTCCATACGAATACGAAAGCATCATGTTTGCAGGCAGGCTGACTGTCTGAGTTGAAAGTTGGCGGAAAGTTATCGGCCCCTTCAAAGGGAGCGAGCCAGTGTAGAGCTACAATCGATCGCTTCATATGTCAGCTCATCGTGGTTTCAATGCTTCTACGTGCTATTCTTGCTCTTCCGAGATGAGTTCTGAAGGCTGTGAAGCGACAGCAAGCCTCTTTGTGATGGCCGCGGCCAGCCCTTCGTCACTCTCATCATTTCAGCCCCAAACTTCTTGCACACAACCTGCACATTCCCCCTCTTCCATCACCCCTTTCGGGCAGACGACTATAGTCCTGCCGGGGAACCGCACCCAGATGCCTAATTCCAGCAAGCTGACGGTGGCCTGGGTCTCCGGGCGAAAGTGAACGACGACAATGTCTGCCTTTTCCTGCTTGTCGAGCCCCCACTCCACCTACCGGCGGTACGGTGCGAGATTGATGTCCTCACGCCACGAGCTGTCCCATTCAGGGCGGTACGGATTGCATATCGTGACAGCAACGCCGGAGAGTGAGGCAGACAAGATCTCGCGCCAGCCACTTTTGCCGACTTTGCTGGTGGTGCTAGCAAGGAAGATGGACTTGACGCCGCGCGGTGTTTTCATTTGAGGGAGCGTGGATGACCTGATGTCGTGCTCGCATCATTTTCGGACAGATCTCGGGACTCGATTGCTGCAACTGCTTGCGAACATGTCCCGTCAAAATCGAAGTGCAGCGTCACCTTGCTTGATCACGGAAAGCTTAAAACCAGAGGCAATAGAATGAAGCAGTGGTGACGAATTGGGCCCGCTAAAAGGCCAAGGGCGCCACGTGCGCAGCCTCCATACCACCTATTACAGCTAATAGCAGCACCTGTGTGGTGGTAATAGGCATCTGCCAACACTCGGTTGGCAACGTCACGGTGCTTTACGCGTCTTGTAAGCACAAGAATCTGTAGGGGAGTGACAGCTGATAGCAGTATTGGGCTAGGTCCATCTTACCTACCAGTTAGTATTACCTTGGTAACCAAGGTAATACTTCTTTAGCACGTAGCTTATCACTTAGCGCTGCATGTACCATATTTGTACAGTGGCACACCGCGAATGTGGGGGGCGGCGTATTGTGTGGCCGATGAATGAAGGAGCCCTCTCCAAACAACACCTGCCCCAGACGACCGGTTTGAACCCCCCCCCCCCCCCCCCCTCTTCTTCCCTCTTCCCTTCTTCTCTTCTCTCTCCTCCCTCCCATCTTCAAAGGCCAGAATCCTTCAAGGTTCAAGGCGTCGTGTTTTGCTTGCTTCTCTACATCTTCTTTTACGTTTAGCCGACCACCTCCAGCGCCCTCTCCCTTCTTCCCTTCGTTTCTATTCCTTACTTTCTTCTCGGTAGCCTCTCGAATATTTGGTGGCTATTTCTGCTGATTGAACATTTTAATACTATTTTTTTCTGAGATCTCCAGCACCTTGCACCGCCATGGCCTCCATCTGACTGGATATTGCAGCGCGCTCCAGTCTCGGATGTTGAGCGTTTCGGGCGGCGTCGTGAGACACGTACCGAAGCAACATCTTGTTCTTCAATATTCCTCGGGCCACGCTTTACGACTCCTCTTATCTTTGCCGAGACGATTTTGGTGTTGCGCCTCGTTCCAAAGTAGACTCGCACAGAGCGCCGAGGGCAATCAAGCGTGTCCCCGCTGGACCTTACTTGCCATCCTATGTAGTACGATCAAGTCCAAAATGAATAAGAAGAGGTCTTCCGGCGCAGCGGCGACACAGAATCCTGCCAAGAAACGAAAAGCTGACAACGAACCCAAATTCTACGCCGTCAAAGCCGGTTTTAATCCCGGCGTTTACAGCAAATGGCAGGATTGCGCGGACCAGACCACAGGCTTCAAAGGGGCACTGTGTAAGTGCTTTGCTCATCAAGGCTTCGCACGCCGTTCTGCTGCTTCAAAAGCGTGCTCAAGCTGATCGATGGACCATGTTTTCTTTCACAGTTAAATCCTTCAGATCATACGAGGATGCAGAAGCATTCGTCAGAGGCGAGAAAGTTCCATCGGCGCCGGGCGAGCCGCAAAAGTTTTATGCGGTGGCTGTGGGTGGCCAGCCGGGTATCTACAGGGACTGGAGCGAGGCCGAAACCGCCATAAAAGGCGTCAAGGGACCCAAGCACAAGAGCTTTCTGTCCCGCAAAGAAGCTGTTGCGTTTATCAAACAATTCGGCAGCAGACAAACGATTGAGGAATTGGGGGAAACCTTTACGGGGGCCGCCCCTACCCCGGCACCAACCAAGAAGGCTGCCAAACAAATAACTCAACAACCTCTTCCGGTCCCTCAAGAGGACGTGTTGGTCATCTATACCGACGGAAGTAGCCTGGCGAATGGGACGAAGGGAGCTTCAGCCGGGGTAGGCGTCTTTTTCGACCATCACGACGAACGGAATGTGTCGGAGCGTCTGGAATCCGACCCTCAGACAAATCAGCGGGCCGAGCTAAAGGCAATGCTACGAGCCTTGGAGATAGCGCCGCTTGGCCAAACGGTTCAGCTCGTGAGCGATAGCAAGTATTCCATCAATTGCGTAACACAATGGGCGGCCGGGTGGGAGAAGAAGAATTGGATGACGGCGACGGGCGAGAAAGTCAAGAATCAGGACATAATCAGAGATTTACTTGCCAAGGTCAAGGAGAGAAAAGCGGCCAAGGCAGAGACGCATTTCCGCTGGGTCAAGGGTCACTCAGCGGAACCAGGCAACATCATGGCCGACCGCCTTGCTGTCAGAGGCGCTAAGCTGCCGGCCATCTGAGCCAAACCGGCATGAAGGAGCCTTTCCCAGATCCCGCAAATGGACAAACATGGTTTCTTCTTTAGCGAACAACGTCATGCACAGGTTCTGCAGCTGCAACGGCCAACCCAATTGAGCGTGACGGACCCAAAGCATAAAGCGAACACGAACGCTTCAGTCGATTGCACTATGAAGTTTATGGTTGGTCCCAAGATGCCCAATATACGCCCGACGAACGATGAGGAGCACGTCGATCTTGGGCTTTTGCCGTCAGTGCCAAGCGACCTGGGACCCTTGGTCAGCGTCGAGAATCGTCATTGGACTAGATACTGGTAGTTGACACCATATTGCATGAATGTACTGGTAGCAAAGGAATTTGGCTGTTCTGTGATGCTCAACCCTGCCCCCCTCCTTCCGGGCACTGGTCAGATCGTGGCAGAAATTCGGAGACTAAGGGTCGCATGTGAAGGATTGTACAGAACTGAGTTCCTGTGGCTTTTTCACTTTCTACGTATCCTATTGATATCAGGAGCCGTAATTATTCGCCTTTGAACCTTTAGTTCCCATCACGAGGGAGTGACAGTGACGCCTCTGCCCCGCGCTAGTAGTAGTAACACCACATACATGTAGTCCGTACTACTTGTAATTACGTGCAGATACTGCAGTGACTCCCACGTGACTCCCTACGGTGTTTCAGGCGGGGCCCCAGCCCGCCGGTTCATTCAATCAGAACTGGCGGCGGTATTGGTAATACCTGGGGACGTTCAAAAAACAAGCGCCCCATCTGTCGTTTGTACTGCCCCAGCCGTTAGACATTCTTTTCCACCCCCCTTTCCTCTCTCTTGCATGTGCAGATGCAGCAGGGCTGGCTTTTCGACGGCCGGTCCAGTTTTCTAACCAAGTTCAGTGGACTGCAAATGGCCCCGGACCTCGCGAGGCTATTCTTTTCCGGTCATCATAGGTCAGACCTATCCCGCTCATCCTCTACTATCTTATCATCGCTTTTCTGCGAGTCGAATCAACCGCACGTCTTCCCGTCACCTGCGCCTGACCATCTGTCTGCTCATTGGTCGTTAAGAAAGGAAATCCCTCACTCGCCCTCTCAGAACGGTGCCTCGGGCCTGGAGGACCTGAATAGCGAGAGAGAGAAAAATCAGAATGCCGGCATCCGTTCTTGTGCTGTCTGAGCTCGTCGTTTCTGTCCGCATCTCGCGCTGCTAACATAGGCTTTACTCCCCTTGCTTCGCCTGTCTATTTGGAAATGGCGCATAAGGATATATGGGCCATACCTTTGGTCCTGTCCGACTTTAATATCATTGTCGCCCTCTTGGGTGGCTTCGTCTCGCTGTTTGGTCTTGTTTCCTTCCTGCTGAAGGAGAACTACTACCTCTCTGAAGCTCGTAAGTCAAACTCTTCACTTCGTACTCATGAAATTCCCCTTGCGATGAACGAGACCAGAGTCATTCAAGCATCTTGCTCAGCCCATGCCATTTCGTTCTCTTTCAAGGTCGTAACTGACTTCCCTCTGTCCACAAGTTATATCGCTCTTGATTGGCGTGGGCTTTGGTCCTCATGCAGCCGGTTTCATCCGTCCCAAGTCTTACGGCCAGTGCCTCCAAGATGGCGTGTCTGAGCATCACTGTGAGAGCAATCTCAACGGTGTCACGCTCAACTTCTCCAGGTTGGTGCTGGGTGTGCAGCTCGTCATTGCCGGCGTGCAGCTGCCCAGTAAATATCTCCGGAAAGAGTGGAAATCCGTGCTGCTGCTCGTGGGCCCCGGCATGACGTGCATGTGGCTCGCCACCAGTCTTCTCGTCTGGGCTCTCGCGGGCACGCCGAGCTTCTTGCACGCGCTGGCTGTTGGCGCTTGCGTCACGCCCACGGATCCCGTTTTGTCTGCCGTGATTGTCAAGGGGAAATTCGCCGACCGAAACATACCCAAGGACTTGCAGAATCTCATCATTGCCGAGTCCGGAGCAAACGACGGCCTGGGATACCCGTTCCTCTTCTTCGCCTTGTATCTCATCAAGTATGTCGGGACAGGCGCAGCATCCGGCGGTGCTGGAGATGCCATGCGCCTCTGGTTCGGCTTCACCTGGGGGTACACCATCATCCTCAGCGCCTTGTACGGTGCCATCGTGGGCTGGCTCGCCAAGGAGCTACTCCATTGGGCCGAACAGCGCAACTACGTTGATCGCGAGAGCTTCTTGGTGTTTGCCGTCACTCTGGCCCTCTTCATACTCGGAACCTGCGGCTTGCTAGGCACAGACGACGTTCTGGCCTGCTTCATTGCCGGAAACACCTTCACCTGGGACGACTGGTTTCGCATACAGACAAAAGACGATTCGCTGCAGCCGACGATAGACATGCTCCTCAACGTTGCCATATTCCTTTGGTATGGCGCCATCATCCCCTGGAGAAGCTTTGCGGAGAACAATGTCATATCCATAGGTCGTTTGGTGGCACTTGGCGTGCTCGTCCTGCTCTTACGGCGCTTGCCCTGGGTCTTTGGCATGCACAAGTGGATCCATCAGATTAAAGAGGTACGACAGGCCGTCTTTGTCGGCTTCTTCGGGCCCGTGGGGGTCTCGGCTGTTTTCTATCTCTTGATCTGCTTGGAGTTTATCGAGAACTTCTTGAGTGATGAGAACGCTGTGCCGAGGAGCGATGTCAAGCACTTTGGCGAGACCATGACCGTGGTCGTCTGGTTCCTCGCCGTATGCAGTATTGTGAGTCGACATCGTGTCCCACCCCCCGGCCTCGATGGACTTGCTCCCGCTCACACACACCGTGTCAATCAGGTTGTTCATGGTCTCAGCATCCCGCTCGGCAAGCTCGGCTATCTCGCACCCAAGATTCACCGCGTTCTCAGCCAGTCTTTGAGCGACGATGCCACCGCCAGGGGGAATCTTCCTCTGGTGGGTCGGTTCTTCACCCCGCCTCCCCGAGACATTGAGTCCGATGTCGCTGCCCGTGTACGTAGGGGGGACGTCCTCATCAGGCGGACCGGCGTGGCCCGGAGAATGCCAAGCACCAATGTGCAAGCAGGTTCATCTTCCACCGAGCCTTGGACCTCTCCTGCTGTTCAATTCGACGGTCCTAGTCTGCCAGGCTCGGGGACACAAACGCCAAGGAGAGAGATCAAGTTCTTGGACGAGGTTAGCAGAGAAGAAGCCTGAACGAGAGCTCCCTCTTGACCTGGAATTCCATGCCTGCCATGGTCGGAGAGTGCCCAATGTTGGCCATCTCGTTTCGTCAGTTCTACACGATCTGGGTGTGACTTGGATTGAAGGTGAGAGGATGGTGGGTGTGGCTTCATGTTGGTGAGCGGATTGCCCTGTAGTCTCTGAGATTGGCAAGTTGACGGAGGTATTTACCGAAGACGAAGACGGAATCCTTTCTGCATGTCTTGCATACCGGCGCGAGACAAGGGTCAAGGGACGTGCTCCTACGTTGGACAGGCAGTTGGACAAGCATGAAGAGGGCAAGTGGACGCAAGCTTAAACGCCCACACTTCTCAATTACCACGTTGGAAATACTTTCAATTTACTAGTCCGGTAAAACCTTGCGCTCGTTTGAACAATGACTGCCGGGGGATAAGGCGTGGCGCATGCTCATCTGTACCAGTCATCACTTTACTTGTTATATGGTTTTGACAAAAGCATCACCACGTCTCGTCGGGGGGTCCAAGACTCATGGTGGCGTTCCTCATCCTTATGGCCTTGTGCCATCTATCAAGACCAGGCCAGAAGTTGGCATCAACTCCCGGCTTTTCGTCCTTCTCATCATACTGTGCCATGTCGACATTGACCACCTCGGAGTTCCAGCCGCTTATGCTAGGAGAGAGCGCGCACCAACGATCAGTACCGGTGAGCTCCGGCTGACATCCCTTTGGTAGGGGAGGTTGCACAAGCTTGGTACTGAGGCCGAGATACTTGAGCCAGTTGGTCGAAAAGGGAAACGATGGGATCCATGGGGCTGCCTTTATTGTGGCTCGGAAGAACGGTGTCGAGCTGGGGCTCGTTTCGCCCTTATCGGAAGAGGTGTCGTAAGGATAGACGGTGAGAGTCTCCGATCCGTCGGGGTTCTGCTTCCAATCGAACTTGGCAAGATGCTTGGGAATGTTCCAAACTGAGCGGGCAGAATTAGCCTCCATTTCTGTACAAATGGTAGATGGGCCAGAGGCAATGCTTCAAAGTTCGGATCCCAGGATCATCTCGATGAACAGCCGCGACATTGAGGCATGTATTGGGCTGAGAATAGGGACAAATTGGCTACCGCCATCGGTAGGTGCCTACTTACGGGCTCTGCCATTATAACATGTGCGTTTTTGGGAGACGTAGATTCGCGAGATCTTGTTATCCATGCCTTTGATGTGCTGGCCATCTTGGGTATTTCTCGACCACTCGAATTTGCCAGGGACAATGATCAGTTCGTCATAGGGACCAACAGGGGTCTCATGGTAACGAATGATTTGAATCGTGGCACGGCCTCCCAGAGGACGGCTGGACTCGACATTGGCAAACGGAGAAGCAGCCTCGAGGGGGGAGTACGTTTTGGGAGGCAAGTTAGCGGCTTGAGACTCTGAAACCCAATGGTTCAGTATCAAAAAGTCGCCGGTCAGAGTCCATGGAGGATTGGCGATGACAGTAAAGTCCTCCTCAGGCGATGATGATGATGATGCGGTCTCACTTTCGTGGAGCTTTACGCCGGCAGCTGGCATGATTGGATCAGATCGAGGCTCTCCCTCGTGAAGAACGTGAACAATTCTTGGGTGATGGGGTGAAGGTAGAGTTCAAAGAACGTCAGCTCAGCGTCGGCGTGTATCCTAAGCGGTATCTCGGGTTCGAGGTGTCATCACAACGAGCGGGGAAGTACGTAAAGGTAGTGAGATGAGGAAAGCGCTCGGAAGCATGTGCCCTTAGACAAGGCCATTGTCGGGTGCAAGCAAGCGAACCATTGGCAAGTCGTAGCTACCAAGAGAGCTACAGAGCCTCGGTACGGTAAACAAGCACACTGGAGAAGTACATACACAATGCTACCCGTTGACCGCGGGGAAATGGATCCCATTGGCGATCGATGATACTCGAGTCCCCGATTTGATTAGTCGAGGCGCCATTGATCAGGTACATACTCCCCGTGCCACCGAGGCGATTAGCGCGCTAAGGGCGATCAAATGGGCGACCCTGGCCGAAATCGGTAAAAGCAACGGTGAAATAAACAAGAGACCCATCAAGGGAAGGACTAGAGGTAATACTCCGTACTGTGGTGCTTCAATGTTGCATTACCGTCGGATAATTGTCACCCAAAGCTGACATTGGGGGATCGTGGTTCACGACGACTTGCAGCGCCATTCTAGGTTGCAAATATGAACGCCCGCGACCCCATACTTGCAGTAATATAATACACTGCTAATGTGACACAAGTAAGTGAAGACCGACCTGTTCTGGATCTACCGATGACTGATGACGTCTCCGTCGCCAACGCGTCAACATGCATCAGCTCGGCTTTGGGAGACAAAACACACAAAAAAAAATTCGGCCGTGGTGGCACCAGGTAACAACTTCCGGTTTCACTCCGGTTTCACGGCATAGAAGAGAAGAGTTCTTCTGGAGTCTATCGTGTCTTGTAGATAAGAAAAGGAATGTAAATCGACAAGGGCGCACGCCTATCGGCATTATGACGCCTTCAATTTCTCTTCGTTTTTCGTGTGGCGCATTCATCGGTGGCAGTATCACGGAACTGAATTCCTGCTGATAATACATGGATAACAAGAAGAGGAGCTCTCTTCAGCTCCCTCCATTACGTGGTATTAATATCAACTTCCCACGTTGACAAGGGGACAACATCTCGGGGGAGTCGTGCAATTCGCACAGCCCATGTCATCTTATCTTACATAATTGAAGTAGCTACCTGTGGCTTTTGCTAGTTGCCTATGGCCTTTGGTAGATGCCCGTGGCCTTTGCTGGCTGCCCGTGGCCTTTGCTGCTTGCTGGTTGTGTAGCTCTGTGGCTAATTGAACCTGCTATTAAGCTAAGATTATGTAAAATGTGCGAATAGTACCTAGATAACACGTGAGCTGTGCGAATAGCACGACTCTCTCGGGGAGCCGGCACCTGAGAAGTATGTGCAGGTATGGTACCGGTCCGGGAATCCCTTGTGCTGGGACTGCAGCTGCGCCACGTGCGTGCCGCTCACCCCAGTGCCCTCGGCTGCCCAGAAAAACGCTACATACTCTATGTATAGTCAGGTTTTGTTGGGACGAGTAGATGGCCTTCTTTGTCTACCAGCAAGCCAGTAGTATCAATTAACGGGCGGTCTGCCGGTCCAACGGACCTGTATTTCTCTACGTAATACGTACGACGAAGAGTAGGCTCGTATGGCTCAGAGCCGATACCACTACTGCATCGTTCTTTATACCAGTATAACGTGCTACATTTGTCGATATAGTGCTGCCTCTGTCTATCCGGCGCTGCCTCTATTATCGTGTAGGGCCCTAGATTTTCCTCATGCAAATCTTCTAGTATCGGGTCGCCGCCGGATCTAAGCCACACTAGCCTACTTTTCATTGGATATATAAGTTATAACAGACTGGCCGTCAATTAAAAGCAGAATTTTTGCTTGCGCCAGTGCCGAGGCGCAGGCACGGTGCCAGTAACGGTACCTGACTCCACATAGGACGGACCGGGAGTGGACGCAAGGTCAAGGGGCTCGGCGCTGTGCGCACTAACTCCATAAGAGTACTCCGTGTTATTAGCACTGTAATCCGCCTTATCTCGTCATGAGGTTCCTGCTTGTACAGTGCGACTGAATGCCCTCGCCGCTAAGATTTTGCATCTGCGTGTCCACCGCCTGCCACGAGACAGACTCACTCAAACCTCCACATGGTCCCGGCATCCAATCTCATCCCTAATCCCACCAGAAACGTCAGTCAGTCCTCTTGAATAATTGACGTTAACACCTTTCGGCATCACTTTTACGGTTCTCTACGTCCCTCAACATTTCGCCCATTCACGACTCGCTATACCAGTTCGGCTGAGGTATTCCTCGCACAAATAATCCGTCAATCAGCGTTTCGCTATTCATCCATATCCCAGTCCAGCGCTCTCGCTTTTCGCATGTCTTCCGTCACACCAACGACGCGCCTCCCTCAGAACGATCATTTCCCCTCGGTCGACGTAATCCTGATTCGAAGATTGGCCACTTCGAGATAGTGACAGCTGGGTCTCGGCGACGTCCCGCCCCGAAAGCCGCTTTTCCCCGAAACTTAAAAACGTCTCCGAAGCTCGGTTCCCGCGATCGCCTTACGCAAGCACAGAACATCCCCAACGCAGTGCCTCTGTAGGCGACTTTGCGTTGGCTGGGTGCCTCTGGTCTGATCTATCTGATATGAAATCCGTGGGAGCCATCGGCGCTGGTAGCCCTGTGATAGCAGGGACGGAAGTGTCCGGCGGCGAATTTCGCGATCTTTCCGATGATGAATTCACTCCTGCGGACATCTTCAATATTTCAAACAGTTTAGACACCCTGCAGAGTCTTGGTTCTAAAGGCACGGCGGATCAGTTGTCTTTCGTGAACCCGGAGGATCTCACCTTGGGGTCCTTTCCTGCCTCCCCTAACGATTCGTACCAGGACTCGTCGTCCGACTCGGCCTCGTCTACAAAACGCGAGGGAAGCTCGGCTTCTGAAAAAACACCCGCTACCACCGTCGATACAATAATGGGCGAGAGCGGCGACTCCAAGATGGACTGGGGCAGTGCGGCCTACGCCGCCTTGGCTAATGGCGGTAACGGCTTTTCTACGAGCCACGAACCTGATAACTCGACTCTGGACGGCCTACATGAGTTTTGTGACAATGATGATAGCTTCATGGATCGCTCGTTCAACTTCGAAAGCGCGTCATGTAGCCCTCAAGCACAGAACGGCTGCCCGGGAACAAGTGCCTCGCCCAGCATGTCTCTACTCAACACAAACAATACTAAGCCGACGACGGGATCAAAGCAGACTCAATCGCTCAATCATAAAAAGCGAACCTCGGTATGTCGTCTCTATTGCTCGTCATGTCTTTGCTCGTTGCGTCGTTGCTCGTTGTGTTGTTGCTCGTTGTGTCGTTGCTTATTATGTCGTTGCTCGTCACGTCGTTACCTGTCATGTTATTGCTTGTTGTGTCATTGCTTGTTGTGTCGTTGCTCGTTATTTCGTCTTGGTTGCTTTTTGTGTTATCTTGAGATTGCTCGTTGTGTCGTCTTGAGGTTTCTCGTTATGTCGTCTTGATTGCTCGTTGTGACCTGCAGCTAATGACCTCGAAGCAATATTCCATCTCGTCGAACGGAGCAAAGGCTATCGGGTCTGGAGAAGTATCGCCGCTGTCAACGATGGTGGCCAGCCATAAATCATCACCTGCTCCAGGCTTCTTCAATTCCCCGTCACCCGTCAGTGGTCAAGATTTTTCTCATGCGGTGAATGGAAACGTCGTCTTACCCGTCCACTTCGATCATTCTATACCCAACAGCGCGGACGCATTTTCCATGCAACATCAGTTTCACAGATCGATTGCTCAGCCGATGCCATTATCGCAGCATTTGCCGCTTTACAACACGCCCTCTTACAACTTCACAGGCCCATTCGAGCTACGGATTTTGCCGACACCCCAAAAGTCGCGTGTCGAAACGCAAATTCCAATTAAGATGATGCTAGCTCCCCTACCACCAGGGATTACGAAGCTGCATTTGCCCAGGCATACGATTTCTAAACCCAAACTTCTCGTGCGCCCTGACCATGAGAGGTCACCCGACACTTTGGAACTGCATGTGAATTTAGTCTGCACGAGCGCGATGGAACAACCGGAGCTGAAGCAAAAAGCCCTGGAACGAGCTCGAACAGTGCCTCAGGGATATCTGCCAGACTCTGATGGTGAAGAGAATGGGCCACAGAAGGGAGGGGACGTTCGCATCTGCCAGGGCTGCATCAAGAGGGAACGCAAGCGCGCGGCTCGAAAGAAGATTAAGAAACCAGAGGACGAGAAGACATGGAGTCTCGACGAAGAGCGCCGTGTTGTGGTGTTCAATACTCACGAGTTGAAAGAATGGCAACCTCTGAGCGGTGTGTTGGACGCAAACGGTCGCCCGGATCCCGTCATGACACATCGCGCTTTGCAGGTCGATGCTCCCATGCGCATTGCTTGCTACTGCCGACACCATGGCGAGAAGATGGGGTTCAGTGTCATTTTCACCATCAAGGACTTTCAGGACCATGTCATTGCGCAGGCCATGTCGAACCCTATCATGATCACCGACGACCACAAAACACATCCAATGGCTCATGGAACATCTCAACCTGTCTCTGACATGACGTCGACTATCCCGGCTCAACCTCCGCCCATAGACACTAAGCTGGATTCATTTCCTGCACAAAACGGATCGGCATCTTCGCAGTTTTCAAAAGCGAGTGCCGCGAGCGCATCCGACAATGGACAGTCGATAAGAGACGGCTCGTCTTCTGGCAAAACGACGCCAACATTGAGCACGGCGGTTGCATCGGGACGCACGCTCTCTCGTCCGACTTCGCCTAGTCAAGGGGGCCCGCAGGCAAAAAAGAGGAAATCATGCAACTCCAAGGTGCCAAACGGCTTGACGATGACCAGGATGGAAACATCGCCGACACCTGGGGCGCAAAACTCGGGCGCGCAGGTATCGAACGCGACTTCGCCATTTTCTCCCAACCTGAGCCCGTTTCAGCACACCGAGCCAATGTTTGGCCAACTGAATGGCCCGTCCTCGTTTGTGAGCGGCCCTACTACTCCAGGTAGCAGCGACCAGACACCATATTTTGGCAATCGCTCTGTCAGCATGGACAACTTAGCGATGTCCCAGCTTTGCTCGGCACCAACGTCGAGTGACCCCAGTCGAGCGCCAAGCCCCAGCGGCTTGAGGAACGCATTGAATCCCGGAGCTCAAGGCCAGTATCCTCAGAACCTTGCCGCCAATCTATTCTCGATGCCTTTGAACGTAGCGCAAGCGAGAAACCCGCCCACGATACACAAGATTATTCCCAACGAGGGACCGAAGATTGGTGGCATCGAGGTGACTGTCCTGGGCGCTTCTTTCTTTCAGGGGCTTGAAGTATGGTTTGGCGAACAAAAGGCTACGACAACAACCTACTGGGGCGACTCGTCCCTGGTCTGCCTCCTTCCACCTTCTCCCGTGGCTGGCACTGTGGCGGTCACTTTTCAACTTCAGGGCATGCCGGGCTCGCAAAACCTTCCCATCGCGAAGCCACCACCTGTATTCAAGTACATCGACGACAACGAGGACAAGCTCATACGCACAGCACTATCCGTTCTGGGGCACAAAATGTCTGGTCAAATGGTTGACGTTAGCGATTTAGCCCGTCGAATTCTTGGCGATGGGAACGCGTCCTGGTCAGGGGGTGCATCGGTGCCGCCATCTTCGGGTGGGCAGATGTACAACCAGGCATCGCATGAGCATCTGGAGTCTCAGCTCCTCAAGTGTCTAGACCTCATTGATTTGGATGATAGCAAGCATAAGACGCGGCTCGACCTAAAGAGATCGACAGGACATACCATGCTTCACTTGGCCTGCGCTCTGGGTTATCACCGTTTCGTTGCTGCCTTGCTCGCCCGAGGCGCCAACCCCGACGCACGGGACAGGGGCGGGTTTACTCCGCTGCACATGGCTGCCATTCACAACCATCCCGAGATCGTGAGACGGCTGATGCTTGTTGGCGCAGACCCCACGATCAGAACATTGTCGAGCTCGACTGCTGCTGACCTCGCGCAATCACGGGCTGTTCTACGTGCGATTCGCCGTTCCGAGCGTCACGCCAGATCAAGAAGCGGAGGCTCCATACATAGCCGGACCAGCAGCGCCACCTCACTGCGGTCGTTGTGGGAGCCGATGACAAAGTCGCAGACGCACGAAGGGCCAATACCGATAGATTCTAGCGAAGAGTCTCCCGAGTACACGTCTGGAGATTTCGAAGACGAAGACCCAGATGACAATAGCTTCCTGATGATGAGACGACCGAGCGGGAGGACTCCAAGAGAAAGGAGCCACTCTGCAGACGAAAGCGAGAGCGAAGACAGTGGTCCGGCATCGCCAACGACGGCCCTCGCTGGTGCTTTCAGAGACCAGGTCCATCAACAACTGCAGCACTTCCAACAGACCATGGCGTTGCACCTGCAGAACTTTGCTCACCTCCCTCAGATGCCGACACTCCCCGGCATACCCGTCCTCTCAGACTACCAAGCATATATCCAACGCGTGCAGCAGTACATGCCCGCAATGTCTGGCCTTCGTCCGGGTTCCTCCGGCGACGGGCAAGCCAAAATAGATAACCGATGGTGGGACATTATTTCGTACATGGGTAACAGTTCGACGCCTCCCCCTGCGTATGAGGACATCTTTCCAGAAGAGCAACTGCAGCAGAAGCAAGAATCTGCCCTCCAAGCCGCGGCCGACACAGATGCGGACGCCAAGTGTGCCCAGCTCTACGACCAATCGTCTAAGAGCGCAACAACCACCAAGGCGGAGTCGACCCAAATCCCCAGGGTGCTCAAGATTGGACCGAAGAACGCCATCACCGAGGAGCAGAAGGAGCAGTTCCTGCGCGCCCACGAGATCAAACTGAAGGAGCTCAGCAGCGATCGAAACCTGTTTTTCATTTGGGTATGTAGGCCTTGTCTCTCGCCTCGTGATCAACATCTAACGCTAGCACAGATTCCTCTGCTCGTGATTATGATCTTTGCGATGCTTTACAGCTACTTCCCTTCTCTTTTCCCGTTGGCCTGGTCTTCGGTACGGACGGTTTATAGTCAAGCAGGGCGGCTTGTGCGGACTCACCCGGTTGGTTGGTGAGACATGACGAGCGATCAGTTGTTTTGTTTATCATCACCATCATCTTCTTCTTCTTCTGGGCGGAATTTGCATTTACAGAATGCTGGTGTTTTCGGAAGGCACCCATCAAATTATCTCATGCTCAAACGGGCCGACAGTCACTGCTCGCCCTAGTTGTATATAGTAATAGCATTGTTCAAATCAATGTTGCTTACCGTATGTACAGCTTGCCCGTTGTGTCTGTAGCTTGCTCGTTGTGTATGTACCTTCAATCCATTTTCAAGGTTCGCCACTTAGATGATGTCCCTAAAGATGGAGGCTTGCCATTCTACATGCGTAATATGTACAGGGCGCATACATTACTTCGTCCAAACGCAGATCCATGCCTTTCATTACTTCGTCAAGCCATCTCCGCCAGCATCGTTTCGGGCGTGTGTCGTTCATCGCAACCCACTCCATTATCAGAAAACAGCCGGCAATTCATCATGGCTCCAGGAGGCCAATGCAGAGTGTCACGGTGATGCAGTCATCAAGTCATAAACCCCTACCCTCGGGGGTGGAAAAGGGTCATCTCCTTCGTTCTGAGATCACAGCCAGTGGAAAGGCCTTGAGCCCTTCCCGTGTCACTGAGATGTCAACTCCAGCGTATACTCCGCCGCCCATGCTTTTGCGTCGGTCAGGAAGGGGAAAACGCCCCATCCCTCTTTTTGTCGTCCACTACCGCCTCAACCCTCTCCACGGCTCGCCATTCTCCCTATCCCGTCCGTAGGTAAACTCGGACGGAATACGCGGCACGTTCGGGATACCGCGGTTGGCATCCGGCACCACGATGCTCCCCACGCCACGGGGTCGTAGCGTATGCGCACCAGCGGGTCTGCGCACGTGTCCATCGCTCACGTTCCTACGAGAAAGCGAGGCATCGTCGGCGCCAGAGCGCAGTGCAGGGGCCCGCTTGGCAAGCTTATTCGGCTGTCTGGGCCGCGGGAGGACCATGCTTCCCCCTTCATCGACGTAGCTGTACTCGCCCGAGGTGGAGATGCTGCGACGAAGACGCTCGGTCGATGGACGTAGCGTACGACGAGATGTGGTGGTGCGCAACTTGGGCACGGATATCTCGCGTGAAGCAGACTTGCGCAGACGTTTGAGTGGGAGTTGCTTAACAGACTGTGCATCGTCGTCGTCGTCGTCCTCGAGCTGTTCATCCACAGCAGGGCGTTTCGTCCCCCGCGAAGAAGCGCTAGCAGGTGAAGATGGCACCGCGCGATGGCACGGGGTACTCGGTCTGGTAGCCAATGGCCAAGCGGGCGGACAGTTCTCCTGATCTTGTGGGTCGTGTTTCTGCGGTCTCGTCCCCTGAACGGTGTGGGAGGCGAAGAAGCCCGAGGCAACGAGGTGGTGATAGTTGGCCAGGACGTCCTCCTTGGACGGTCTTTCGGCGTCACGATTGGGATTGCTTTTCTTGGAATTGGCATCCCTTCTCGGCCGAAGCTTTCCCAAAACACCCTCCCACACCTGGCCGAGGAGTAACTTCCTACTGGTGCCGGGTTTTCGCTTTTCCTCGTGGATGCGCGGCTGAGACGGGAACGGACGTGGTTGGCATGAGGGATCGAGGAAATGCACGGGTGGAATGGCCGAGGCGCGGTCGTTCATGGACCCTTCTTGGAATCGGCTCCGGTTCTGGACCATGCTGGCGAGTCCGGTGGGAGATGCGGCATAGATTGTATCACTTGTAGTTCTGTAATGACGTCCGAGGTTGTTGGGCGTGGTGGAAACAACGAGGGTGGTGGACATGTATGTATGTATGTATGTATGTGAAGGGTCAATCAATCAGTTGCGATAAGAAAGCGATGGATGGCGTCGTCCATTGTGTACTTTGTACGACCCCACACGTGCATCATCTTTACCACGGCAACCAGCGGTCGGACCCTTGCACGCCTTGTTAACGGAAGACTACGGAGTACTACAAACAACTTAGTTACATAATACTCACTTCATGTTCCCTTATTGGTTGATTGTTCGCTCGCGCCAGCGTCAAGGTTTCGCCGACTGATGGCCCTTGGTGTCGAGTCTACGTATAGAGGTCGCCTGGGTACTACTAGTATTACTTTACTAATGTAAGATGCCCTCCTTTACCCAAGCCTGGGCTACCAGTCCACCAACCGTACTTGTACTCGTCTGCAAACGCGTCAGCCTTTCTGGACGCAAAGACACGCTTCAGATAATCAGTCACATGCAGTTGTGTAGTCATATTGGCATCTTTTCAATTTGACTACACAAGTACAAAGCCCCGTTCCCAGTCCACACTCTCACATGCATCTCCCCATCTCCTGCTCATCCCCAACATCGTTCGCATACAGTACCATGCAGATTCAAGCTTCACCTCTCTGCTCGCCCACTCGTCCACCTAGTAGACCCATCTTCCAAATTGCCCGCAAGAACCTGGACCTGAGATGTAAAAAATTGTGTGCCATGTCGTAACGTGAAATGTATCAGAAATAAGGGGAAAAACAAGCAAGAGAAATGAAAATCCAAGTATTCGTCGAGATCGGCCAGCCAAATCAGGCTCATATGATCTGTGATGGTGAGATGGCGCTGGTCCTCGGTCGTTACATGTTTGAATCACAGACCTAATGAGGAAGTCGTCATGTTATTGGTAGAGAGGAGCGTGCCAGGGTTCACTGGAAGTCAAGACTTCGTCCCTCGTGTCCACCTAGAAATCCCACATATGAGCCGAGACCGGTAGCATGTCCGAACCGTGACAACGCCGACTGCTTCGGAAAGAAAGACGTGGAATATTGCTCAAACAAGGCAAAAACGCGCAGAATGACCCTGGTTGTGCAAGGAAGGTCTCCAATGTAATAGACGCCGATGAGAATGAAATGGCACCAGTCAAGTATAACAAAAAAAAAGAGAGAATGTGAGCTGCAAGCCTGCAGCACCCGTCATGTTATTGGCATTGGTTAAACGCCACAACCCCAATCTTGCCATCAGCACGCGAATACATGCCGTGATCCGTATCCGAGACGACGCCACGGCGATTGCTGTAGTGAGCATCTTGCTGCCTCTGCCCGTTGTGCAGTGAGTGCAGGTTCTGAGCGAACACCAGGTCGTGCTTTCTCTTGCCGCCGGTGGGAATAACGGGCGGCGCCGGCATCGCTTGCGTCTGCGCCTCGATTTTGGGGAGTGGCGAAACCAACGAGGCAATCCTGAGGGGCGCCAGAGAAGCGTGGCCGGGATGGATATGCGTCTTGGGCGGATGTGGAAGCAGAGGAGCGTAGCCGTGCGAGTTTCTTCGGGAGTGGCCGTCGGTTGTGTATGCTGGGGATGGGGGCACGTAGGTGCCCGTCGTGCGATCGTAACCTTCCTGCTTGACGGATAGGGCCGGCGAGGAGCATGACGAGCTCATCGTACGGCTGTGGTAGCTATAACCCTGGTGCTCCGGCTTAACAAAGGGCGAGGACTGCGTCGACGAGTAAGGACCGCTGGGAGATACGGGCTGAATGTGAATGTTCGCTTGCTGGGGATACTGACGCGGCGTCGCATACTGAGCCGCTCCAGCTTCTCCGAACGAAAGATGGCCACGGGCAGCCGGTTGCGTCGCGTCGAACGCCGGAGGGGGACGGGGTTGTGAGTAGCCGTCGACGGCCGAGGGTCGTCGATGAGGTTCCCTGCCGTACGGGATGCGCGCTTCGCTTGCGTTGCTGATGGACCGTGCCCGAAGCGCGCGGGGATCTTCCTGTGCAGGCGTCACCGTCCGGCGACGGTATTCGCCCTCTCGCCTGTCGTAGCCTCCAGCCTTGCTGTCGCGTTTCCTCATGCGCACGTCCCGACGGATCCGCACACGACAACCCTGGTCGGCCACCGTCTTGCTGAGCTGCGTGCTCTCCATGAGACCCGGGAACTTCTTGGCGCTGAAGACGTTGAAGGGTTGTGTCTTGATTTCCATTCGCCAATCGACGCCTTGCGGAAGGCTGCTGTCCGCGGGTTCCATGTCGAAATCCTTCTCGTCCTTGGTCGTCTCGAACAGGCTGAATGCGAGACGAAAGTAGCCTTCGTGTCGGACAGACAGGTCGGGGAAGATAAAATAACCGGCTTCCGTGGGTCGGTCCAAGTACGCCATGCCCGAGGCAGGGACTCCCGTCAGAATCGGAGGGTTCGTCGCTGCGGCGGACTGAACACGTCCATGGGCCATGTTGCGAGCCTGCTCTAAACTGGCGTACAGGAAGAAGTTGGCATTGTAGTCGAAGGTGATGTCCTTGCCCTCCTCGATGGATGGGCCCTCGATAATCCGTAACTCGACCACGGGTGGCGGGTCGACCGGACGTCTATCGCTATTGGCTGCAGGCACAAAGTCAGTTCGGACGAGGTTCATCCCATATGATAGGGTCCGATGGACAAGATGCTCCGTTCTAGGACGAAAAGAACGGCTGCCTGCAGAACAGTAGCTGCTCCTACGAACCGCATCCAAGCTCAAGTCCGCATACCTTTCATTCCGGAACCACAAGCCCTTGCGCGTTCTGGTTGTTGGAGGACAGTCAACTGATACCAGAGACTACGATTCCCACGAGTAATGCGACGAATCTGCTGGACCGTGTCCCGCGAGGGAGTGGCCGGAATCAGGGCGGGCGTCGCCATCGCGTTAATACTGTCCGCTGGAACCGTCGAGTTGTGTCGAGCTTATAATGCTGGCCATCTACTGTCAGCGCTGGAAGAAACTTGGGCCAACAGAGGCGAAGGGCTTTGCGGCAAGCGTTGAAAGCACGCAAGCTGTTCATCGGGCCGGCTTGCGAAAAGAGAATGCTCGCATCCAGGAGGTGTTGCTCACCTACGGACTAGGTCGAACGAAACGTCGTGGCCGCCGGCTCGGGTTCGCTTCCCAGATTATGGCTGTTTCTTCCGGGCCAATCAACTGAAATCCAAGTTCGACGAACAAGTTCGATGAACAAGGAAAGGGGTCGAAAAGCGTTCTTCAAGTTGTCGGTGTAGCCATTCGCGAGAACCAGTTCCTATTCGGGTTGACTGTCGAGATCGATGGATGCTGGGTGATGTATGCGTGTACGTATGCAAGTAGGTCGGGGAGTGGGAGGGATCGGAGATGCTGGGCAAGGCTAGATATCGAAACAGAGGCACCGGCTCGCTATTATTCCTAACGGCTAGCGTGTGGTAGAGGCGGAGAGCGAGAGCGCGGGAAAGAGAGACAGTGAGAAAAGAGAAGACGGGGCGGCTGGCCAAGCGTGGACCAGCAGGGGGGTGCAAGGCAAGCCAAGAGACGGATGAGCGAACCAGGTTGCGACCTCTTCCGTGCACCAGACCAGGCCAGACTCGCAAACCGCCCTAGTAGGGAAGGGTGGAAGCCCCCCCGGTTTGCCCATGCGGTCCCGTACTCGTACCCACGTCGCCCTCGAATCATACAAAAGGCGCCCAGGCACTCCCAGCCGGACCAAACAGCTGCCGTTTGTGGGGGACCAAGAAGGTGTGGTGACTCGTGAGAGGCACGCAACCCGCCCGCTTGACTGTTGAGGGAGCAAATGACACTTGACGGAACTAACAAGAGAAGGACAGAAGGGCCAGTCACGCCAGTGAGGGCCCGGCTGTGGGCGTGGCGCCAGCGGCACTGGGGCTCTGGGGCACTAGGATCATAGGCCGAAACGGACTGCCTAGCTTCCTTTCCCTGGGAGTTGGGAACAAGTGGCCGTGGGCGTTGAGGGCGTTACAGCCCCCTCGCTGACGGCCGGGTCTCGCTCGGGGGACGAGTGAGAAGTACGCGCCACTAACCACTGGCCAGCCCAGCGCAAACTAGCAGTGTGCCACTAGGTGGTACAAAATTATGTACGGAGAACAATTTCAATCTACTAGTGCAACTTTACTCCGTACAAGTATCTGCTGGAGCCGTTCCCATAGTGGTCCGCGCCCGAGTTTTTGGTACAAGGGGACCCGTGGTCAGGTAAGTAGGACCCCCCCCGAGTGGCCCACCCCCCCCAATGGCCCACCCATCTGTTAAGGCGCACCACCTATTTTGTACTATAATCCTTAACAGAGGGGTCTCCAATTTCTAAGGGATCTAATAACACAACCTACTACTTATAGTTATCCTAAAAATAGTAAAAAAATTAAGCTATTTAATATAACTTAAAGCTACCCTATAGCTTATTTAGTTATAGAGATATTTAAGTTTTAAAATAAATTCTAAAATTGTTAGAGTTTCTTAGTATTTTTCTAGTAAACCTTAATAAATTTAGACTTTTAATATCTAGCTTAATAATAGAACTATTTAAGATTTAATTTATAATTTAAAATAATAAGACTTTTTATTAATTTATTTAATATATAATTTAGTAGTTTTACTAATTAAATATAGATTAATTAAGTAATAAAATTTTACCTAAGAAATTTTTATTAGTAAAATTTTTAAAATTTAATTAAATATTAATTAGATTAGGTATAGCTTAGTAATTAATATATAATTTTTTATAATTTTTTATAATTTTTTAAAATTTAAAAAATATTTTAAATCTTAATTAGTTATTTAATTATTAAAGTTTTTAATTTTACTAGTATTTATTACTATAAAAAATTAATAAATTAAAAAATTAATATTTAAATAAATAAATTAGCTATAGGGTAGCTTTAAGCTATATAAAATAGCTTAAATTTTTTACTATTTTTTAGATAATTATAAAAAGTAGGTCCTCTAGCTAGAATGCTTAGAAATTAGTGATTTATTTGATCTTTATTATTAAGGATTACAGTACAAAATAGGTGGTGAGCCTTAACAGGCGGGGTGGGCCACTCGAGGGGGTGGGCCACTCGGGGGGGGTCCTACTTACCGAAGCATCGCCATGTCCCCCATGTATCTCCACTCCAGTGATCTCCTATTCCTGTATGTTCATACATCCAGAGTAGGATTCCCGCCATGCGCAGCAAGGTGCAAGGTTGTAGAGTAGGCGGCCCGGACCTGGACCAACGCGGCCAGATCAATCTAACAGACTCGATTAACGGTGATTTGTATTCCCCGATATTACGCGATCCCATCCAAGACGTTCGCCTGGGATCGGTACCAAAGTGCAGGACGATCCCGTCCCGGACAAAGGGCAACCGGAAACCTTCCTGCCTCGAACGATTCAATTAATACCTGCGGATACAGAGAACGACGCTACTACTAACTACGTACGTACTAGTAGTCGCCAATAGGGTCTCCTTGCAGCAGCAGGTACCAGTGGTATGTACTTGCAGTCCAACGGCGACAAGTACTTGGTCACATTCCAGCGGTCAAGTACCGCGCCACTGGAAACACGGCTCGTCCGACGGAGGGGCCCCAAAGGCGGGCTTCTGCGAACCACAGCACCGGCATACGTACCGGATACCGACACGCTGGAGGGGGCCAACGGAGGGGGGGGGGGGGCGACGCTCGGTGCTCCCTAAGTGACAGCACCAGTGTCGACAACCAAATTGCCAAATGCTTGGTACAGGCAGAGGAGAGCACAGCTTGGCTCTGGCCGGCAGTGCCAGCACTGAGATCAAAGGATCACAATGGATCCGAGCACATTGCCACCCCCAAGGCAGTCATCGCCCCCAAGACGGCAACCGAGGACGAGACCGGGCCGTACTCAGGCTTCTTAGGCAATGGACATTGACAGGATGGCGACACAAGTAGATACATACCGGGAGCGACTCGTATCCTCTCCCCGTACTCTAGTAATTAGTATCCTTCACAAGCACCGTATCCCATGACAGTGTCTATAGAGTACGTACTAATTATGAGTTTGTGCCATGCAACCATTTCGAATGCAGTTCGAAGTATGTACTGCGTACAAAGGAGGGAGTGATTGTGCTAGTCGCCCCGGCTTTCGCAGCCCCCTGACGCCCCCTCTGCCCTCGATACAAGAAGGAGACTACGAGTGACATGATGGTCAGGTGATGGGCCCTGGCTAGAATCGCCTGGGCGATGTAGCGACAACTGGAAGTCATGTATTTTGGGCAATGTGGGAGGTGGAACTTGTAAATAGAGTTTCTCCTTAATGAACGAAGTTGACTCGAAATCTGTTTCAATCTCCAGTAGTATTGTTCCGCCTCGTATGTACTTGTACGTTCAAGTCATCTGAGCACATTCGAAGGGACCATTATGACTGCCCGTCGTTTTTGCACGAGCTAGCAGCCCGTTCACGTTTAGTACATACAACGGTAGACAGGCTCCCCGGAAGGAAAAAACAAACAACCTTAGACTTGGTGTGGTCACTGGTAGGCCAAGCAAGGCTCTGGGCCTCGTCGAGGCCACGGGTTCGGCAGCCTGTGTGCATTTGCGTCGTTCACAGCCAAGACACTGGGTGACTGGGCCCCCATCTCGACCGCTGCAAAAGAAGGGTACAATCTCCCTTGCCGCCTAAGCGTTAGGATTGTTCCCGCTAGCTCGAGGATGAAGGTGAAGCGGGGATCTCTTGTGAGCGCCAGGATCAGGAACCATGGCACTACCTACATACATGCCTTGCACGCTATAGACAAAGTGGCAAGCGAAGCTAGGGGATAAGGAAGCACGGCACGGAGATGTGTCAACAGAGTTTGGTAGTTTGGTTCTAGTTATACCACCTTGCATAGGGAAGTGCTTGTAGTACAAGTAAGTACAAGTAGAAGCCCATTTAAGCCCTCGAGACGACAGAGAGCGGAAAGGAGGTTGGTACGGTTGAGTCGGTGGGTGGGTGGGTGGGTGGGCGAGTGGGTGTGTGTAGATGCATGCACGTTCAGCGAGTAGGTATGTCCCACGGAGATAGGGTGACTGCCGGTTACGCCTTGCCTTTGGAGCGAGCCAATGACCAGAGTATCTGCAAACGAGGGTTTCCTGATGCCCTCGGCGGTGCCCAAATACGTCACCCACCAACTCGATGGCAAACACCACGGTAAACCACATGCACCCCCAACTCTGGGCCATGACTTGGACGATGCGACATCCACAGCAACGGCATGACCCTCCTCACTCCATCGTCGTCATTATTTCCGCATGGCACGCGGCACGCACGCCTTTCATCGAAGCCTCTCTCTCCTCCCCGTGCCAGCTGAGGCGCCACCAAGTAGGCAGCAGACGACAAGAAGAAGCCTTGCTACTCCGTTTACATACATACATTTACGTACATAGGCCCAAGCACGCGCACGGGCATCGTGAACAACTTTACAAGTATGCAGTGCAGTGCTGTACATACATACAATGAGAGCAGGGCCCGGGTAAGTGACCGCTCGTGCTGGCTCACGGCGCCAAACACCCAAATGTCGGGCATTGGGATTCCTCACGTTGGACAGGCCTTATGTATTACCAGTCAACCGGGTGACGCCCCCAACGCGCATCTCTGCCAAGACTGTCAGATTGGGTACATATGTACATGCTGGAGCCAAGGACTGCAACGCATACATGCTTGTACATACATGATGCAAGACCGGACGTCTGCCCATTCAGGTTACAGGTAATAATGAATACTTGTACATGACTGTGTTGCACAAGGCGCCGAGAGCACCTGCAAAGCGCCACGCTAAACCTCGCACTTGAAGCTCATTCGTTGGGAATGCAGTTGGACGCCTTGGGGGTCACTATGTACTTCGCCCTGGACCACGGCCATGGGTGCCAAGGGCAAGTCTGGATATCATACATACATATACAATAAGACGATTCTCGAGGCGACAGAAACATACCCGTGAAGCAGTCTTACCGCCCTGGCTCCAGATCCCCCCCGGTGGAAATATGAAAGCTCGACGTCACAGCCTCGCGGAAGCGTGAGGGGGACCCTTTCCGCGGACGACCAGTTGCTCGTGGACAGATGGGGACCACGGGAATTAAGAGCAAGCACTTCCGGCAGCTAATCTGGGATTCAAGGCCCAGTCGCACAGCAAAAGCCAAGGGCCTCAGCATCCCGCGCGTGTGGGTACGCGTTGAAGACGTGATTGGGTGTCGTGGAAGATGGTAGCGCACGGAGCAACCATGGCGCGGCAGCGTCAGCGAGCTGCCACCCGTTTTATTAGTATTACTCTTCCTCGTCCCTCAGCCGCCTACATAATATTTGTACGATGAGGACCCGGCGGCCCGGACCAAGTCCATACCAGTACGTACAGGCAGAGTTACAATCACGGTCATGTCACGTCGACATTTGCCAGCGGCTAGCTTGCCCCCTTCTCCTGCCGATGTCATACATTGTGCCTCGCAATGAGAATGGGAGGACGAGCCTTGAGCCACGTATGTACATATAAGCGGTGCAGCCGTACAAGACGCTAGACGCAACACTTGCGATAGTCTCGTGCCGCCGCCCAGTCCGTCCCATGCAGCGATACCTCACTGTCCTCAAGACACCAGCATCCAAGCGCCCATGATCAGCGCTAGCGAGATGGGGCATGTCGGCAACCCCAGACGAGGTCTAGGGCAATTAAGCAGCCTGCCTTGGCGACCCGACCACCCCTGTCGTTGGCACTGCACCTCCGTTCACCATGCCTCTTGAAGTTGTCGCCCGGATGTGCTAGCTGACATTGGTTCGGCTGCCACATGCATGAGATACGCCACGGCGTACATGGCAAGGCGTGTATGAGCTGATTCCACGAATGCCATGCAACCCAAGACCAAGCCCCGGGAGAGGTACAGGCATGCGGCTTTTCCATCGCTTGGGATCGACGGGCGGATTTGCAAATGTGTGCAAGATTGGTTTCTTCATATTACATACATACAAGTATCCCTTGAATCCTAGCTGTCACTCCTGTTCACCGTACTCCGTATCTGTACTGCAGATCCCATCGGAGCGGACTGACGCGAGATGATGTTCCGACTCGAAGGAGCCAACAGTAAGGGGCCGTGGGGGTATTCCCGTTGCAGGCTTCAAGAGACGAGAACCGATGCGTGCAAGAACCAGGTGTTTGATCCTTTACAAGTATCGCCCTCCCCGAGAGGGTCCACCTACGGACGCGCCGCTCAGGTAATCAATGACCTGAAAACTCCTGGATCGTGTCTTTGCGACTGGTGGGAGCAATGTGTACAATGATGATGATGATACTGAATTGGTGGATCTTTTCCGGCCTTGACGAACTCGTCATCCTTTACCTTGGAAGCAAACGACCACGCCGTGGGGGCAGCAGAGTGAGCCCGACGTTGCGCTCACGGTCACACCCGGGACGGCCTGAGGCTTCGGCTGCCTTGATGACTGATTGGACCTGGACAAGAATATACTTGTACAAACGACGCAGCATGCCGGGCGTGCATAGTACATAATTGTGTCGACGAGGCACGGGTTGATACAAACCGCTATGTATTGCTGTTCACTTAATGGCCGTGGACAGCTTTGATTGGCCGCTGAAAGTGCCAACTTGCCCACACACATCCCTCCGTCACACGGTGCGCATCGCCCCCTGCAAGCCATGCGACGATGAATATAAATGCCCGAACGGTTCATGACTCTCGGTGTGGGGAGCCGACAGTTCATTCTCGCCTACGCTACCCCGTCACCGTTGACGGGAACTGTACGGAGTACGGGGATCTTTGATTCCCTTCCTATTCAGCTTATTTGCCGCTGCCAGACTAACCCAACAAAGTACGCCGTGTTGACCATCTTGTTGCTTTGCCGAAACGTCTTTTCCGTGGTCGACATCGTGTAATATTTATGCCCAGCAGAAGGGAGCGAAATCGACGTCGAGGATAATGCAAGTACTTAATACGGCGTCAGGCCTATCACCGTCATAGGCAGTTGTCCGGAGCCCGTACGCCGGGGTGGCGAGCCGGGGGGGGGGGGGGTTCGCGCATTGGCGAAGCTTCAGCCTCCCACAGCCCCACGCATCTCGTTGTGTTCAAGCGCCAAGCGTTAGAGTTGGAAGAGAGACGGATCTATTGGTGGTTATGTATTACATCTGGGGCCAAGGGATTTCTCGGCCCTTTCCATGGCACATGTGGCCTAGTGCTGCTTAGCGTCGCGATTCTGTCGACCCTCTCACGCCTCTCTCAACGTTCACGTTTGTTGGCAAAGTACGTGAGTACGTGCATACAAACGCAGTCTCAACTCTCAAGCCCGCTGGGCCACCGATGGAATCCCTTCTCTCACAATGGGTCGTTGGACCTCAAGGAGGCGGTTCGACCAGCCGAGGCTCGAGACAGTGGCCCAACTCAAAGATGAAGGCACTGGCGCATCAGGCAGGTGTGCATCTCCAGAAGGTGACAGGGCAAAATAGCGCAACTGGGGTGGGCTAATAATACCTATGTATGTACATACAAATATGTGCGTGCCCAGAATCGACAGTCAGATTTTGGTTGCCTGCATGGTGCCTGCTTGGTGGAACAGCTTGGTCGTGGCCCTGCTCAGACTTATTCTCCAATGTTTTGACCATGACAGCAGCCGGGTCCCACGTACGACTACATACTTGTAGGGACGGTGAAACGGATGACAGATAGCCAGGATGCGAGGCTCGGCCTACTGCACCGGGGAAGCAGGCCACATGCCGCCAAGTTTGCCTGCCTGCCCGCCCATGTCGAGGGAACGGAGGACTGGCACGAGGCCCGCTATGTACATAGAATGACAAGCCCTCTAGGCTGCGGATTACAAGCAGAAACACAGGACCTTTCAACGTCTGCAGGGTAGCCCGACTGCATCTGAGTACTAAGGATACGGGTGCAAAGCAGGCAGAGACGCTATATAAGCATGATCCAGTGGCCGGCCGCTTGTTCTCATCAAGATGATGAACCGTCTCTGCCCATCCCTTCAGTGGCACAGACCAACCCGCCTACGCTACATAGAGAAAGCGGGGCGTGCGGATATTGATGGGTGGGAGTTTGTATGTAATTGTAAGTACTGTACATAGAGCATCATCGTCTGGCTGTCTATGCGTACCGTACTTACATAGCCGTCCGGCCGTGCCAACCTCGCTGGATATTGGTACATACATACATACATACGCGCGTGTCTGACCTGTCAAAGACAAGAAGCAAAACTAGGGTGCGGCCAGAGCGGCTAGGCCATGTGGCTTGCTTTCACCTCGGTGCGCATATGTATGTACGTACAGAAAATGTGTACATATGTACGTACGTTGGGCATGGTTGGACGTCTTGGACGCTTTACGAGACGGATGGCGTCAACCGGTGGCTGCACTCTCTGTGGATGTTGTTCCAAGCACTGGCGCTGCTACGTAGGTCCCAGGCATCATCGCCATGTACATACGTACATGTATGTACGGATGTAGGTATGTACTTGCCTGCTTTCTCGATACAGACGGGCGCACAGGCCCTCACAAGTTACTGCAACCACTCCCGTCCTGCGCCTGCCTGTCTCAAGTGACCCCCTTGTTTGGCATGCTGCTGGGTTGCCCATCAACCCATTCGGGCCCATCGTGGCATCACCAACCAACAAGCGTGCACCATTCACGGTGCGACCATCCCCTTATGGTTAACGGCTAGTTCGATATAATCCTCCATCAGGATGGAAAGCGATTTTGGCATCGGCCCTAGGGGGGGTCATGCTCCACGGGTGGCTTCACGACATACAGATGCCGAGTATGTATGTGTACATGTGTATGCACTTGGGTATAACAGGATCGAGGCCGATAGCCGGTGCCGTGGCTGAATAGGGCCAACAGGTCCTGACCTTGCCTGAAGGAGCATGGCTGAAGTGTCAAAGCAATCGATGGGCCGAGTCTGCCAACAGAATGCGAATGCGCCTCCCGAGGCGAGTATGTACATATGAGGGTCCCGAGAGGGACCACGGGGGCCACGAGCAAGGTTTTAACTTTTTTTCCCGGCAGATTGGGGTCGTCCTTGTTCAGCTTTTTGTTCAAGAAGCTTTGTGGCATTTTGGGGTTCTTCGTTCCCAGCGAACGGGCCAGAACAAGGGGGTGGAAGAACACCCGGAGGGGGGGGGGATTCCAAATCCATACCTGATCCGGCAACAGAACCATGTGTGGAGGGGGGTGGAAGGGGGAGGCCATCACGAGGCCTTGCCGCAAAAGTCTAACTCTGTGCAAAAAAGTTTCGAACAAGTCCTTTTAATCCCGGCGTGTGGCAAAGTGGCGCGCTTTGGCTTGGGACCGCTCGGCTCTTCCTGCGGATGGGGTGGATGGGGAAAAGGTTTGGAGCCACGGAGGGCTGGCTTGGCTCGTGGTTCCAGGCGGGTTTGGAACAATGACATAATTGTCATTCCTGGCCGCAAGCCCCGGTGAGGAAAAAGAAGGACCCTTTGGCGTGCCTTTGGCCTCATGACTTGACTGGCACGAGCGAGGAGGGTCCCTGGCGTCCTTTTCTCCGGGACCCAAGGGCTACGTACACGTATCTACGTAGGTATGTATGTGACGACTGGCCGGTGCAATAGACGGTACTACAGAACGATGTTGCGTGTGTGTTTGATGCGCCATGTATGTATTGTGTGAAGCATGGCTGGCTGACACGCGGTATGTATTACATACAAGATGGGCGAGACAGCCGTTCGTCAAAGAGCCAGTCCGTTTGCGCATATGTACTTTCTCTATGTAACGATGTACATACTGGTCGACAAGATAGGAAATCCTCTCAAGGCCTTGTCTTACAGGTACACGCCTTTCAGAAGTTGTCAGCCTCGTTGGCACAACATCATGTATGTACATATCTGTATGTATGTATGTATGTACGTTTGTGCGAGCTGCAAACTCTTGGAGTTCCGGGCTCCCGCGGTCCCGCTTTGTTTGATGTAATCTGTACATACATACATACTTGTATTACTTAGAGGCTGCGGTCCTTCAGCCACACTTTTGTTTTTCTTCACTCAACATACGTACATACATGTAAGTATCACCTATTACATACTGTACATCCCTTTGGTGCTTTTAAAGGAGCTTTCAGGTCACTTTCAAGGATCTTGACGAATAGCCTAAGCCTAAAATAGTGATACTCTATCTACCATACAAATCGTGTCATACAAGAGGTCACGAGACTACTGGACGATACATTATACGCGCCTATATTATAGCGCGTTTTCGCGGGGAATATACACAGTATATTCATGTGAAATTGTACTAGGGAAGTACTCTAGTCAATGTGGGGCCCGCGACCTGAAAGCTCCTTTAAAAGCACCAAAGGGATACGGGAGACGCAAACACGCCCTGTGGGAGGAGGAGATTTGACAAGGCGTCGGACGTGTGCCTTAGAAGTTAGTGCGGCGCAGGCAGGCGCAAGTGGTGGGTGGCACACTGCGAACGCCCTAGCAGCAGTAGTATGTATTACACATTACTTTCGAACAACAGAAGGGGCCAAGGACAGCCTCTCTCCCTTCCCCCCTACCGCTTGGATTTTATCGACGAGGAGGAACGAGCATCAACCTCTCTTTTGTAATGTAATGACTATTATGTACAAATAATACCTTGACCCGCAAACGGGCGCTTGAGCCAGATGATGGCCCTTTTGCCCCCCTCCCGCACAGGCGCGATGGGAGAGAAAGATCCGGACTCGATATCACCCGAGACAAAGCTGACTTGGTCAATCATGTCTCGGATCTTCTCTTTCTCCCCTCCCCCCCCCTCCCTCTGCCAGCGGCCTATCTCGTCCCATAAGAGAGAGCTCTGGAATGGACCTGGCAATGGCTATTTCTCGTCACACTCGGGGTTGAGCTGAAAAGTTGTGCTTCTTTGCCGGTGAACTTCTTCTCCCCCCCCCCCCTTTTCCGTCTGACAAGGAGAAGGGGGGAAACAGTTCCCAGGGACTCGGACCGCCGCACCGGTTTCCGCTGACTGAATTCCAGTCGACTGCGCCGTTGGGGACACCCCGTTTCTCCCCCCCTCCAGGGGTCGTCGGTTAATGGGGGCACCGCGGGGGGGGCCACGCCTTTTCGGGCGGGTGGGCAACAGTTACATTGGGGGATAGAACGTGGTGCAGTCAACGTACATACATACTCCGTACATACTGTCCATACATACATGGGTTGGACTCTGAAAATAGCCATCTTGTCCTGCCCCGTTGTCGAAAAGTGTATTTACCAGGTAGCCAAGTCTATGTGGTTCGCGACCCAGACGTAATTATTACAGCACATGTGCCTAGGGAGGGGGGAGGGCCTCAGCGCTTACCGCTGACGGTTTTTGGTACATATCCATGTGCCCGACTCGTATCAGCTTCCAAATACATTGAATTGCCTCGCAGATGGAACACGCCTATGTATGTATGTATGTACATACTCTGATCTGGCACTTGTAATCTGGTACATGATAATCTCCATTTGCCCATGATACATACATCCATGCTGAAGACGAATATCCAAAATTAGGGTACCAGTGGACAATCACCAAAAAAAAAAAAACTAAAAAAAAACTGAGAGAGCGGTGAAGAAGAATCCCACGTCTTCAGTGGAAATTTCACTCGACACCTTCACTGGCGACCATATTCCCTCTGAAGCCCAGAACAAACAAGAGACCTGCCACCCGTGATTCTCGTACGTAGCCCCGTCCCTCCCAAATCCATCCTGGCAACAACGACACTTTCACTCCTCACCCAAAGCCGTGGCGTTGCGACGGCCGTATCCCCTTACTTTCTTGTGCCTTGAACGTTTCGGCACGGACTGGGCGGATAAGAAAAAGGAAAAGCGTGAGCGAGGGGAGGACATCCCTGAGGGTCATTGTGTCTCATAATATCGAATTCTGAAAAAACAATAGAGACATGGCGTTGGTCCTGGTTCCGAGCTACTGAGCCGTCCCTGCATGTTTCTGCAAGCCAAGATGAGCGACGGCAGGGTCGAGGGGGTGCCGAAAGGCTTCTTGTATCAGCCTCCTCCGTAGATGGATTGGGTTCCGATTTCGACAGTGCAGCACGGCGCTGTCGGGCTTTGCTCTCGTGTGCTTCGTGATAAAGATATTGCCTTCGCATTTCAGGTCGCAAAGCACTCTGAGAATGATTGTTCTGCTGGCTAGGGTCGCTGACCCAACGTTTTCCATTTTGATTGCGACCGTCACAATTCGAGTGGAGCTGTGAGATTGATCTGTACGTTGTTCTTGTAAATAAGGTGCCTAGGGTTGAATCGAGTGTCCGACAGGCAATCTCGTGAGACGAGAGTTCGACGACGACTGCGAAGCTGAAAACGCAACCATATATGTATACTCAAAACGAGAATTACACTCCATATGTCCCGTGTCTTCGTCAAACCCCGAATGAAAAACCTCGCTTCTTCCAGGGCGCGTGTGAACTTGGACGAGGGGCGTCTTGTTCAAAACGCCATCTTCTCAATCTGCCACGCAGCCGCTTTGGCCCTCTCTCTGACATCGAGGTCCCTATCCTGATGTTTTAATGTCTCCATCTTGCTGAGGAACCCGAGTTTCTTAAGCTCCTGGGCACGTAGGGCGCAATCTTGTGCCTCGTCGTCGCCAGAGGCGTCCTGGCACGTGAGGTTGATGACCAGGTGGCAGAGCATGGTGCGGACGCCTCTGTCCTTGCTGCTGGTCTGCTGGACCAACAACTTGAGCATTTCGGTTTGTTCGATGACGAGCTGTCGATGACGGGGAATACTAGCAGCCATGTGAACGAGGATGCTGACCACCGACACCACCATCTTGGCTTGCGGGTGGAGGAGGCGAGGTTCTATGCTGCTGCCAGGTCCGCGACGTGAAAACGGGCGAAGCATCTTGGGTCGCAGCTTTGAAGTGAGAAGATCGAACAACTCGTCCTGACCCAGTTGGCTGAATAGGTGGTCAATCATCTTTGTCGTCTCCGTCGGATGCTCCGAGTCTGGACCTGGCTCAGGCCGCCCGATGAAGTTTCTAATAAAATCCAAGCTCTGTTCTTGTATAGCAAGTTCGTCGTTGCGCGCCTTACGGTGTCGATCGAGCTCTGCTTCACGTATAGCGCTTAACGTGTCCTCAACCTGGCGGAGCCTGGACGACTTCGAAGCGTCCAGTTCTCGAAACGATCCATTCCTCCCGTGCAGCCATCGAAACGGCTCCTCAGTCAGCAGCATATCTGTATCTTCGTCAACCTCATGATCCGCGGTCCCGGGAAGAGCTGATGGATCTTGTGTGTGATCTCGTCTCTCGTCGGAAATGAGATGCATTAGCCATGCTGGATCCAGCTCCTCCAGACACGTCTTTTTGAGATCCAATCCAACAGCATCGACAAAGTGCTTCAGAGCCCACATCGCATTCAGCTGAAGCGCTGCGTTGTTGGAATGAGCATGCTCACATAGAATCTTCAGGATACCGTTCTCGACCAGGAGCTGGGACTACCTCGTCAGTCACGGTCATCGATCTGTGGAGCACAGCAAACGACTTACCTCACGGACCGGACTGACCTCAACCACGAGGTTAATCATTGTCGCAGTCGCAGCCACGCGGACCTCAGCGTCTGCATGCTTCATGTACCGGAATATCGGCATGGCTGCCGAATGGTCGACCAGCACCGTCCGCAAGATGCTGATTGAACGTGACAGCATTCTGACCACATGGCATGCCGCGATGATGACTGATGTGGGATTCGTACCGTAGGCCGCCACGGCATTTGTCGGCTTGTCGTTTGTCGCTTCCTTGGTCTGTCCCGGCTTTGTAGGATACTCATTCAGTGACTCGATGACATAGGGGATGAAGTCCTCCACCATGAGAGCCTTTCTGTACTCTTCCCTTCCTGCGGCCAAAGCCGCTATTGCCTTCAAGGCAGATTCCCGCAATTTCACTCGGTGTGCAAGAAGAGAGTTCTGTCCGGATTCGCCCAAATGTGCAAAAGGCGGCAGGCTGCCAACCTCGTTTGCCACATTACCATTGGGCGACCAGTACTCGAACTGGCACGTCTCCAAGATGGGCTCATAAGCTCGTTTTAGCAACTTCGTCATCACTTTGAGCGCTTTGGAATTGTATGCGGCCTTTTGCAAGCGTTCGCTATCTGTAAGGAACCTCGCCAAGGTGGCTGGCGCAAGCTCCAGTACCCGTCGTCGCGGAGACCGCATCGACTCGTCTGCAGGAGATTTGTCCTTGTTGTTCTTGGCGACCAAGTCAACCAATATGGGCACGACCAGCAGGCCAATGCTATTCTCCCTCAAGTACTTCCGGCCCAAACCTGCCTTGAACAAGGCGGCGAGAACTTTTGCCGCCATGACTCGGTCCAAGTCATCCAGTGTTCTCACCAAATAGACTAGCCAGGGTACAAATGGGCTTTCTGAATCTTCCGATGCTATGTCGCTGCTGCCGTTGGGCGTTTGATGGCGATAATAATCCCACGCCGCAGGAGAGCCGAGTCTCGTCGAGAATCCTCGGCTCGATTTCCACTGCCCATTTGAATCCGTCGCAAATGACGTTTGTCCAGGTGATGTGTTCTGTAGCTTCGTCCTGTTTACAGGTGGCAGTAGGAACTCCATGGCAGTTGAAATGTGCCACGTATCGCCTGAAGCACCATAGCCCGTGAATGGAATTGTGGGAAATATGGCGAGCAAAGAAGGAGATTTGATTAGCCTGTATGCTCCGTATCTCCAATCACGCACAATGGACGCAGTGGCCTCCAGGATTGGGCCGATCTTCGCTCCCGAGGGTGCCGCTTCGGGAAATGCCTCGTACAAGCCATCGCTATAGGCGAGCTCCTCGGCTCCAGGAATGACAAGGCCGGCAGCTACTGCAAACATGGCCAGTTGTGAAGCCAAGGAGTCCAGAGCTCCGCCCATGACCAGCGCATGCTGATGTCTTTCCTCGCAGCACAGCCTGGATATCAGAGCGGCAGATAGGGTGACTTGCGACTGATGGATTGGCTTTTCGTACGTCAGCGACAACATGACATTGAGCGAACTGATATGTTGATCTGTGAAAACGGTGTCGGCGAGGGTGTGCACGTCGAGACTTGACGGTGCAGGCGCGAGGGACGCAGCATCAGCAATGTCGATGAGGGCTCGTAACGATGCGACTACGATTTCAGGAGCATTATCGAAGGGGGACATGTGGTCCAGTATGGCAGGAACAGCACCTGCAGAGTGAAGCGGGTGAAGGAATGCAGGTCCGCCTAAACAGCCATCAGTCAGAGAAGGATGCGAGTCGAAGAAGCACTACGCACCGTTGGCGAAGCATGCCACGAGCTGCAAAGCTTGAAGCTTCAAGCCATCTTCCTCGGACAAGGGCCGTGAGAGGGCCGACGGCCTCGCATCTTTGCCATTAGCCTTAACCGACGGCTTGTTCGAACGTAAGGCCTTGACGATAGGGTCGAGAACCCCAAGGCCGATCCAAACCTCCTTCTTCTGTATGTGGCCAACGAGCTCATTCTTGAGCGCTCGGAAAGCTGTGGTTTGTTCCGCGTACGTTTTCGCAGACCTGAGTTGCGCTAGGATCAGGGAATCATGAGGGCGCGCCATGAATATGGTTCGGGGGAGGGAACTTTGTGACGTTCGGCAGACGAGGTGTCAGCATTACGGGTCAGGATAGATGGTCGGACGAGGCGCTCGACGACGTCAATATTCCCCAGGGGTCCCTTCCGAGCGACAAGGTAAGGCGGGGCCCGAGAGAAGTGCAAGCGAATGAAACGAGGGAGCAGAGGCACACGCGCCCCCGACGTTCTAGCTGTGGGCTCTTTCGCGGTGATGGAAGGTGAACATGTCAAGTCAACAACTGCTAATCAATGCATCCATCCGCAATCAGGTCAGATCGCCGTTTGTTGTAGTAAGGCAGGCACGTGCGACTGTACTTATCTTATCGTACTCGTACGCTATCACGCTATTCATCCCTCGGGTCGGATCAACTACCTTACGTAAAGCTACATAGGTCCAAGTATCATTTCCTACCAGGCGTGCCAGGGTGCCAGGAGAAGCCCATGTGTGTTTCGCACCGGTAGATACCGTGGAAAGGCCAAAATAAATACGAAATAGTTGCAAGGTTATGGGCTTCGAAATTGTCACCGTAGTCATGAAAAACAGGCTTATCCTGGTAGATATTACTAGTCTACTAGTAATTGCTGGATGCCCAAATATTTACAAAGTGATGGCTAAAGATTGAGCGGTATGAAGATGATTAGCCCCGGCTCCACACTACTGTACGACTAGTAATACGGTAATACCCCCTAACCAGAACCCGACTGACACCTAACGTGCTAACGTATGTAACGGGGGCCCCCCGCCGGGCCAAGCGAGCCTCGCCCTCCTCCTACGGACTTCTCAAAAATCGCCGCTGCTGCCCCTCGACGTATTATTCTTCGCAAGCAATCCTCAATGACGGTCACGACAAGTTTGGATTGCACGAGCCTCAGCCTATTCATATCGCCGCAAGCAAAGGGGTCCGATGGTGTCCTCCCGGACACCTTTCGTCGTATCGCCCCTCAAGTTTTCATCACCACTGTACACCGTCTCGCTTCGCCCTCAACCATGTGCTGCGGACCATGTTGAAGACCTCCCCAGTTCTCCCCTCTTCCAACAATGCTTCCGTGACGAGTTTCTGTCGCAGCCATGCGCCAAGTCGGTCGTCACAGTCGTCTCCTCGTATGCCGGCGTCGAGAAAGAGCCGGTCGTCCTCCCTGACCATGTCGTCTCCGAACTGCATTCGCAACAGCCCTCGCGATAGATCATCAGCCGTCTCCGCGCAAACCACCATAGGAAACAGTGGACAAGAAGAACCTACTTCGTCGTCTCATGATGGAGTCAGACAAGCTTCAATTCTGCCACAACCACCGTGCGCAAAGATGAGTCCACCATCGGAGGACACTACTCAACGACTTCCCACCAAAGCCAGTCCGGCACCGCAGCCAGCTTGCACCCTTTCGCCGACCAAGCGCCGAGTCTCCCTTGCATCCCAGGGCGTTGACACGAAGGAAAGAGCAGATGCGACAAAAAATGACGACACCGCGCCGTCACCTTCAACTGCTAAACGACCCAGGACCGATGAGCAGCCGGCGAAGATAATGCCTCAACGATATGAGACGTGCGTTGTCGAGGACATGGTTGAGTTGATTGCGCATATGCTAGCAGAGCTCATTGCCACCAATGATGCGCTCAACATATCCGGCGGTGGTCTGACACGGTTTCATTCAAGGTGTGTACTTGCACGGTTGTACTCGACGACGAGGGAACTTTCAGACTCACTCCTGACTTCAGAACTGCTCCCGGCATATCAGTACGGGACTATCTCCATCGACTGGCCAAACATGCGACTTTGACGCCGCCCCTTCTCTTAGCCATGGTCTATTACATTGACCGGCTCTGCGCCTTGTATTCGGAATTCACCATTAATACTCTTACCGTCCACCGGTTTCTCATTACCGCGGCCACAGTAGCTGCCAAAGGACTATCCGATTCGTTCTGGAACAACACGACGTATGCTCGCGTAGGAGGGGTCCGGGTACCTGAGCTGAAACTTCTCGAGCTGGAATTTCTCTATCGCGTCGACTGGAAAATCGTTCCCAACCCTGAGGTCCTAGTCGCGTACTATCGTGGTTTGGTCGAGCGAACTCCTGGGTACGAACTCGAGACGGCCGAAGACTCGCAGGGCGAGATGAAGGATGAAGGTAAACGGCGTGGGGAATGAACGGGTCAAGGACGTGGATGAATACAATGATACCCTCGGCTATACACTCGGTTTTCTCGTTGATATCTCGCCTATCACAACGGTGCCACCTCGCCGATGCTGGCGGACTCTGAACCTGTCTTGCCATATTATGAATAGTAGTTTGAGAAGCAAGGGCTTTTTTTTTAAACGGGCATTTGACGAATTCGGACGGAGACACGAACAGATAAACGATCGAGGATCACCCCTACGCCTGAACAAGGCTGGCGTTGCGAAGATGGTCATTTTTCATAAGGAGTATGTATCTACCTTGAGAGTTAGTGTCAGGACAATTTTAGCGAACGGCGGATGGCTTTGCCCCTAGACACATCATGGTGCGACCAGGCACGAATCTACAGGACCGTCAGAAATGGAAATGAAAGCCAACTTGGTCAGCAATTTGCCAAAGCTCGAAGACACCAGACACCAGACACCAGACTGATTGTGTTGCAAGCTCCTTGTCATTGGGGTCGCTATTTAGTCCCTACGTACGTACATGTAATTACGCTTGTAGGTTGATAGGGGCGAGAACGTAATTACCACCTACGGAGTAAGTTCGACCCCCCACTACCCGGCACCCCCCCCTACCCGGCCACCCCGTCTGTTAAGGTGCATAGGCAAATTTGTACCACAAACACTAACAATTCGATCAATTTTTTCTAGTCAATTTCTAGGGGATCTAATTAGATAACTAATAAATTTTAAAGTCTCTAAAAATCGTAAAATATTTAGGCTACTAGATATAGAAAAGAGTTACCCTATAGCTTTATTATTAATAAAGATAATCAAAGTAGAAAATAAGTCTAGTTAATTATTAAGATTTACTAGGAATTTATTAATAAACCTTAACAAATTTAAATCTTTAATATTTAACTTAATATTAAGTTTATTTAAGAAATTTAACTTAATTTAGCTTATTTAATATTAACTATAATTTATTATTATAAATACTAAAATATTTATATATTATTTATAGATTTATTAAATAAAAAATATTTACCTAAGAAAATTTTACTAGTAAAGATTTAAAATTTAAATATCTAAATAATTAGACTAGTTATAAAATTATTTAAAGTTTTTTCTAATTAATTAAATTTTTTATTATTTTTTATAATTTAGACTTACCCTATAACTATACTTATTTATTATTATAATAGTTTTTAAATTTTATTAGTAAATAGTACTATATAAAAAATAAAAACTTTAAAAATTAATATTTAAATAATTAAAATAGCTATAGGGTAGCTTCTTTTTTTATTTAATAGCTTAAATTTTCTACTATTTTTAGAGCTTTAAAATTCATTAGTCATCTCATTGGATCCCCTAGAAACTGACTAAAAAAATTGATCGAATTGTTAGTGTTTGTAGTACAAATTTGCCTATGCACCTTAACAGACGGGGTGGCCGGGTGGAGGGGGTGGCCGGTTGGGGGGGGGGCTCAACTTACACCACACGGGGTCCACTCATAGCTCAAGCACCCCACAAGCGCCAGAGGGTGTCCTGCTACCAGGCAAAGTGACAGCCAGACAATTCGACGCCCCTTCGCTGACCTCTCGCTTGACCTAACTCTCGAAACCAGCGGCGACTTCAACCTTTCCTTGTCGAACCTTGAGTAGTCTCTTCCTCGGCGCAGAGATAGAGGTCGATGCATTCAACAGCGCTAAATCTGACTCCCTGACGATGCGCATCGCGTCTCTCCTCTCGGCGCTTTGCGCTGCCGCGGCCGTGCAAGCCGTCCCGCGAACCGCGCAAATTTACGTTCAGGGCATCGACGTCTCCCAAGACAACAAGACACCTGCTCCCGTCCCCCTCGCCGAGATCTCCTACAACGTCGAAGCTCTTGCCTCCGCCACCGTCGTCTCCTACGACGCTCCCGAGATCTCCGAGGCCACAAAGCTACTGCGCATCGGGCTCTACGACACCCGTTCCAAGTCCTGGATCTCTGGCACTACGGCGGCGGCTGCCGATAACTTCAGCAAGGGCTTTTCACCCACGATCATCCTTTCAGTAGATGGCAGTGGCGATGTCACTAGTGTGACGTTGAAGGGCATCCAAATCGATGCTGGACATACGAGAGATTTTGGTCCGAAGGCGGTTGTCCTGCCCGAGTCGCGCGGACCGCAACCGCGGCTGAATAAGCCTGTTTTACTGTCGGCAGAGGGCAAAAAGGTCGAGCCTGAGCCCGAAAAGTCATTTTTGCAAAAGTATGTTTCTCTCTCTTCTACCGCGCGAGGTCGGTTCGCTGACTTGCCACAGATATTGGTGGGGAATTGCCATTGCAGTGTTCATAGCGATGAGCGGAGGAGGTGCCGCAGAGAAATAGATTCCAAGTGCTTCCAAGCTCTCGTCAATACATTTTTACTGGTCAAGCCCGGGCAACATGGTGCATCCGATACATCGATCATTGGATATCTGTTCGTTAGTTCCCAAGAGACAATCACCCGTACTTGGCAGTCATCCAGGCCCATCGTGCGATGAACTCCTGGCCTATTTTTCGCCTCCACTACTACTCGTGTGCTCTATTGCGAGACCGGGATCGTCCTCGATAGACCATTCAAGTAGACTTGTTGAAACTGCTGTGGTTTCCATAATTCTCGACAAGACAATACAAGTAGCATGGGCAAACGATCGTGTTCTATCACGTGAGGCTTCTCCAGTCAAAGGTCACTCAACTAGCTCCATATTGGGACTAGCGTGGTTGCTACGCAGGGCGGGCGGCCGTGCTTTTGGCGACTCAGAGCTCCTGCTAGACAAGGTTTAAAAGCACCGGCCAAGCAGCTTCAAGGGTTTTCTAGAAGTACATACATCCACAAAGTGAACCGGAATCTGAGGCGCGTTTTCATACAAGTAGTTGACTTCCATTTCTCCCCACTTCGCGTTTGCCATCTCCAGCTTTTCCCCCCTCCATCCTTCTTTGTGAAAACCCCCATCGTACCTCTTCACAATCACACTCTATACAGCGGCACACGATGACTGAGAACGGCACCACGTACCCCACGGACTCCTCCAGGACGGAGGATGCCATCGCCGAACCCAAGGGCAAAGGCAAGGCCGCTCCCGAGGCCGCTCCCCACGGCGGTGATGGCTCCATGGATGATGATGAGGACGATGATGACGACGAGGATGATGAGGACGAGGATGACGAGGATGAGGTATGCTATACTCAATACGACGTGGTTGTGGAGCTCGGCTAACTCACCGATGTAGCAGGCTGAGGGCGGTGGTGAGCATCCCCAAAACAATGGAAGAAAGCTTAGTGCTAACTTGCGGCAGGCGATGACGAGGATGGCATGGAAGAAATCGACCTGAATAACATTGTTGACGGCGGTCGTCGTACTCGTGGTCAAGTCATCGACTTCGCCAAGGCTGCCGAACAGCACCCTGCCGAGGACGAGGATGAGGAAGAGGACGATGACTTCCAGCCCGCCAATGAAGACACGGAAATGGCTGATTAGGCAGCTCGGCTTTGATCTGGAATCGGTTGCGGACGTGCAGCGGGGAGGCGCAGGCGTCGGTATAGCAGGATGAAGGTGCTTTCGTCGTGGTTGATCCGCCCATCTCCGTACAGGTTGGTTCCATTGTATCTACCGGGATAAGCCATCGAAACAGTACTGGCGGGTCGGCTCTGGAATCATGCATTTGATAGCCGCCGCGACGGTACCAAGGGTAAAAATGTCTCACGGGAGGACCGGACAGCAGCAATCGGTTTGGCTCGATACTCTCACATATACTGCAGTAGGGCTCTGCATATGTACCACGAAGAAGGGGAAATTGCAAATAAAACAAAGTAGCTAGCTGCAAGTCTAGACTGGTCAGAAATTCTGCCCAAGTACAAGCTTTCGTGCCCCGTGATAAAGGAGTTGAGCCAAGTATGAAGACAATGAATGAAGTCTACCATGGCGATTGTCTGTGGGGTGTTGCGTGGTTCATGCTCGTGCTTGATTGATCACGTCGCAACCACGTGGGGGCTCAGGATCAAGTCAATGCGCATATGAAACCTTGTACGTACGAGTACCATATCTGTAATGAAAGTTAATGGAGAATTGCCATGTTGTTCCTCAATTCTCATGAGTCCCAGACCTGCCAAACTGGTTTCGATGGCCCCCCCAAGCGGGAGCACACACCCCCAAGATGGCCTGCACCAACGGACCAATCGGCGCGTGACGTTGCCATTTTCCCCTTAAAAAATTCACGTCTACTACATCCGTGCTCCATAATAATACGGTATAATACCTACCTGTATGCGCTGTCCCCGATGCGCGACCAATGACGTGCCGCCGCAGACAAGACCACATATTCCAGATTTCCCATCCATGTGATTTCCTCAACAACCAGATACTCCTTTATTTCCAGACGACAACGAGAAACATCATTTTTCATTATCCCACATCCCCGCTGATATCTCCACCTGCTATTTTATCCGCCCACCATAGCACCGGAGGGCGTAGATGATGGCGCAAAGGTCAGTTTCGCACACCATCAGCTTCTCGAACCATCTTCCCCGGGGACACATGTTTTTGCGCCGCTCCCTCTCGCAAGAAGCTAAACTTGTCCCTAGATTCGGCGCCTCGTCCCTTCACCAGCGCGATCCCCGCAGCGTTCTCTTCGAAGGCTACACCGGCGACAGCCAGCAACAAGCGCGACGTGCCGATAGTCCCAGCGGCGGATACGGCTTCACTCGCGGCGGCGGTAGCTACTCCCCAGGCCTGGGTGGCACGACCGAGCGACATGGACACTACCGCGCGGCGACGCCTAATCGTAGGGGCCAGTATAGTGATGCCGTGCTGAACGAGCTCGAGAGCCAGAATGACGAACAAGTCGCGGGCATATTGGGCAAGGTCAAGACGTTGAAAAATGTACGTGTTCCGTGCCTGGGAAGATACAATTGCTGGGCGACATTTTCGTCTCTCAGGTTGCATTGAAAAGGAGCCTCGTTTATGTTACCTTCGTACTTCAGAGCTAACAGATTCGTGTTCTAGATGACGGTAGCGATAGGCGACGAAATCCGGGACTCTTCCGCCCTGGCTGAAAAGATGAACGACACATTCGACAACACGAGACTACGGCTACGAGGCACCATGAACCGTATGCTCGTCATGGCCGAGCGAACAGGCGTAAGCTGGCGTATCTGGCTGGCTTTCTTCGCCGCCGTTTCGATGCTCTTCATCTACGTCTGGCTCTTTTAAATGCAAACACCAGGGACAGCATGTACATCACAGCGTTGTAAAGGAGGAGCTACACAAAATTGCTTTCACCAGTTTCAGTCTTCATTCTTGCATTGGGAAATCGGTCATTTCATTTTTTTTTCTCCCCGTCGGCTCAGGCGTTATCCATGGTTACGGAGGCTTTTTATTATGTCTTGTAGATGACAATTTGGAATGTTCAGCGTGGCTGTAAGATCAAGACCTAGCAATTCATGGCTACGGTGCAATTATGCTTACGAAAAGCGTTGACAAGCGTCGTACGTCAGGCACGTGTTCGCACGCTGTCGGCGTGGGCTTTTATTGACCTGTATCTCTACCTGAATGAGAGCACTTGTCCATTTCCATAATTCATGTAGCGATATACGTAATGAGGGGCCCATGACATCCGAAAGCAAAGTAAGCGAATCGTGAAAGGGGTATCATGATTGGAAGAATACACTCCATATCCTGCCTTGTTCATCCTCTTCCGGCTCGTCGGCCGACCACGGGACTATCATCCATGAAGCTACTCTCATCCTGCGACAAGATGTGGCTCAACTCCATGCTCAGTCGCGGATCAGACAAGCTCCTCCTGCTGCCGCGCAATGTGGGCGACAGAGGCGGACCTGGTGCCGTCCTGGGCGCAAATCCGATCCCATCATCCTCTTCTTCCTCATTGCTACTACTGCTGAGTTCAGCTTCTGAGTCGGTATGCTCGTAGCCCCCGCTCTCCGCTTCGGGAATGTCCTCGTCGAGGTCGGCAGCCATGTCAAGGTCGTCCTGGAAATCCACGTGGTGGCCTGCCAAGTCTTCCTCGTCGAGCATGTGGCCCTGCTGTTCCTCTTCAAGCTCTTCTTCGTCGCCGTATAGGGCGTCGCCATCGGGGTTGCCGCGGGCAAGGGCTTCACGGAATGCGTCATCGGTCATGCGCAGGCGTGAGGCAATGAGGTCGTTTTGACGTTCTTGACGGAGAGCATCTTGGTCCTGATGCGCTTCTTCGTCGGCAGCTTCGTCCTCCTCTCCCTCTTCCTCCTCTACTTCGTCATCCGTGAAAGCTTCTTCGTCCTCGTCTTGGTCAAGACCGAAATGGTCGTCGGCATCGGGGATCTCGTCATCGAGATCCAACGCGCCGTCTAGCTGGACATCGTCCATCATGCCGTCGTCCTGATCCATCCCTTCGGCCCCGGCATCGGCAAGTTCCTGCGCCAGCTGTTCGCGGCGGAGGGCCTCTTGATGCTCCTCTTGCTCGCGCTTCTCCTCGCGTATCTGATGCAGCGTCTTGGGGATGCCAGGGGGCCGCAGCCACCCACTGCCGAAATTCTGAATATGGCTCGTGCGTCTTTGAAGCTGCTGCTCTTCGGCGGCAAGACGCGCCAATGCTGTTCGCTCTATGCCATGGCCACGAGACCTTGATCGTCTCTGGCCATGAGGGTTATTCGTGGCGTCGTGTCGATGGGGGTCGCGGGATGTCGCGTTTCCAGATGGGCTTCTGGACGGCGTATACCAGAGCGAATGAGACTGCAGCATCGATCAGGTCAGACGATTTCGCTTCGTAGGTCGAGCTAGCATTGGTGAGCCTTACATCTCGCGGTGTGAAGTCGGGAAGTGTCGACAGCATCGCGCAGGGCGATGCGGCTGCGGTGACTAGAGGACGCAGTCGGAGTCTACTCAGACTGCGGCCTTGAGGTGAACAATACGTACGATAGGTCGACGGTACGTTGTTTCTCTTCTTGAGGTAATAAAGGTATTTTTGCAATCGGATTTCGCAGCAGGATGTCGGGGTAATAATAATTGTATGTAATGCCGGAATAAGTAAACAGAGGTGACGATGGGCCCACAATTGCCGCGTGGGCGCCTGCCGCGCCTACGAGGGACTGCACATCAGGAAAGGGCCGCTGAGTTGGATTTCTTGCTTGCGGAAAATCGTATTCTTGAAACCCAAGGCGGTTTCCCCTCGTATTATGTACATACGTGTATGTATGAGCAATGTTAAAACCGTGCTGTGGTGAGCTGGGGCCATCACTGAAACTGTTGAAAGATTGAAAACCTAGGTAGCTACCATCTGGCAGCGTTGATGATACCCTTTTGATCCTTCTATATGAATTATGAAACAGATTTTGAGAAGGCTCATCAAATAAGTGGTTGATCTTCGTGGCGCACGGCTGTCGTAATAACCGGCTTACAACGTCGAAGTCACGTCAACTATTAATCGTGCAAGCAACACGCGGCCAAATTGCCTGGAGACTGCCTAGTGAATATTTGAAGAGCTTATGGGTAGTCGTGATCAGCCTAGATTTTCCATAGAACGTTATGCTTCTACGGATCGTTCTTTATGCTGCCTTCCCGACTTACTCGTGTACATGTACCCTCGGTCTCTACCAGCATTTCAAAATGCAATCTTCTGGCGTGAATATCGGATACTGTTGCGTCAGGAACACATCTGGTTCCTCTCGCTAGGAACTCATGAGGACCCGCAGCTGCGATTGACTAGAGTGCCTTCGTCTTGCCGCGGCATTATTCCCGCAGGCGTTTCCTTACTCATTCTATACCAGCTCTTGCTGTGCCCCTTTTGATGCCTCCTGCCCACCCATCGTGTAATACGTACTTTGATCACCATCTTGTCCCAAAGCAGCTTCCAATCATCGTGGTGAAGGAAAGCAATGTCACCCGAAGTAGATGTGGCTTAGGCCCAGTGATCTGTACCAATTTGTTGCTGCTGCCGAGGAGAGTCGTCACGATGACAATAGATGCCTGCAGTGGGAAGTTGCGAGCCGACGCAGGAGAGAGAATAAAACGAGACGTCTCGTTTCTTTTCCAACGTATCTCTTTCGTTGTGCTACCTTGCAATCGTCCGTCCATCAATGAAGCTTTCCCATCAGCCACCCCTTGCTTGTTCATTGTATCATATGCCCGTCCTTCAATCCGATGATTATCAACTGCTCCCTTCATACATGTACGATCCATCTTTGTGTCCCAGCACCAGATCTGTCGGCCGTTCCCAAGGCGTTGAAATAGTTCCATGATCTCGTATCATGAGCTCCATTTGGGTTTGATGACTGTGACAGAGCCTTGATCTCTTTCCATCGGACTCGTGCTGCATGTGCCAGGCATCGCCTCCTGGCAAAGACTGCCTGCCTATTCAACCGTCAGTTCATTTTTTTCTGCAACACTAGGTACCATCTCCTGTTTGATGATCTTGACTGCGAGAGTGACACTCGTCACGTCGGTATCCCGAGTTGGACCATCACTAACGATTGGGGATTAGTTATACAGGTTCCTCTCTTCTCAACTCTTTGCTATCTCAGATTCAAACGGCACAAGACGATCCAAAATCGTGCTGGAGATCATAAATCATCGCAGCCTGAACAACATTAGCCAGCATTGAGCACTCTCAATGATTGCGTTCGATACGGTCTCAACAATCGGGAAACGAGGATAGCATTCTGAGTATGAGGGGGTTATTCGCAATGTCGGCTGAGAATTACGACCCCTTTCATGTTTTCTTTCTTTTAGGGCTCGATCTTGCTGCCTCAGACTGACGATACCTATTTGGTGGTCGAATCTCATCATTGGCCACAGGACTGTCACGATAAACGTCCCGGACCACGGAACGTGTATCCACGTAAACATTTTCTCTTGTGATATCTTGGAATCCATCTCGTGGTACCAGAGTGATTATTTGAAAGGTGGGTGACCCCAATGAAGACCCTTGTTACGACCTGAGCCACCGGCAACGATGAAAGTATACTTAGCAGAAGGGGTCGCCCATAATGTCAGCCTTTCGGCTGACACCCTTTTTTGTCTTCTCCCGCAGGAATCGATCTCATTGCTTCAGAACGGACGACTGTTCAAGGACGCTGTCGTCTCATCATCATCATCAGCATCATGGCGCTTGGGGACGAGTCGGGAAACAAGAACAATGACCATTCGTTGTCTCGCTTGTCGAAATTTCACCTAGCTGGAAGATTGTTCAGGCAAAGTTTGTGGTGAAAACGTCGGGTGGCGTTCACAATGGATTTCGAAGAGATGTAGTGAAGAAAACATAACGACGGGTCGTCTAACACCAGCAAGAAACCTGCTGTGTCACTAGTTGATTTCTTTTTCGGGCCCTGAATGTTGTTTCGCTTTGCATTGACTGGGTTGAAAGACTGTAGCCAAGACAATGCAGAACATGGCAGTAACGTCTGTCGAGAGCCCACCCCAACACCAGTGCTGCGATGGGAACAGATGCGAAATGTATATATATTCGTCTCGCAGAAAGCATCGTACGCCTGTATCGTGTTGCCAATCATTAAGCACCAGGGAGCCGGTCATTGTGAAGATACATGATGTTTTCTTGGAAGTAAGAAGAGGAGGAAAGACTCGGATCTGTCAAGGACCTACCTTCACCTTTTAAGAAAACATGGCCAGGTCACGAGTAGTAGGGCTTTTCGAAGCGAAGCTCGGGGAGTCTAGGGCAAACATTTCACACTACATCTACAGCTGTCTAAAGGACCAAAGAAGTAAGGCGAGGGCACCGGTTCTCAGTTTTGACTTTGTAGTCCCAGTCGAGACAGGTCTGTGTTCTCGGTGCGCATGATGTAACCAGTTCGGGATATGTGAGTAGCCCAAAGTTAGGTAGTGAAAGAAATAGCTTGAGCTTGGTACGATTTGGAAATCTCTTTAACTTAGTATTTATGGAATCGATGTTGCGATACAATGTGTCCATACGCCGTCTACATGTACATGTATGGAGTACAAAGGGCGATATCTATGCGAAGAGACGGAAGATATGCCTTCACGACATGTCGCCCGAAAAGAAGCGGGCGGCCGCACACACGAAGCCTAGATCGGTTCTTCTGCTCAAGATTGACTCGGCGATTATTCCGTGTTATCGTTGGAGAGGTTCGGACCTCGCGGCCCGTATGAGGCTTCAGTTGGATCGCCAAGCATCTCCTCATCAGGCGCCTGAGTCCTATCCTCAACAAGCCTTTTGTGTCCCCTGCGTTTGAGTAAAATGCCAGCTATCTCGGGCAGCACTGCGGTACCGCAACAAATTGTACGCAGTTCGCGAGGAGCGGGACGATCGACTCGGCTCGATGAGGTCGGGAATTTGAAGAGATTTCATCATCCTGGTTGAACAACGTGTCAGGTTCGTCTGTCTGCATGTCTCAAAGCTCAGACAGCCATGCTGCAGCCGGCCAAAGCGTGTCCTCTTCAAGTTAGCACAACGACCAATCTTAAAATTAAGCTGAGTCAAACATCTGTCGACGGCACTATGTACGGGTGCATCCCGCCATGTTATGGCTGGACAGTGAGCACTGCTGTCACCCTGTATGTCTGCAAGTACATATATGTATGTACGGATGTGCTCCGGACACATACATTCAATTGTCGGCCAAAACATGTTAACGCGCCACGCTAATTCTTCATACTCTAATTACGCACAGCTACATAGTGTTCAAATCGAGTGATACCAGCAGGCGAAATGCGGTCCGGTCTATCAATACGTACATGCAGCATGGATGATGGACTTTCGAATGCGTGGGCCCTCTCGCGGCAAATTGCATGAATACATACGGAGTACCAAGGTGAACGTTGCACCGGTCATGCATGATATCTCCGGTTATTTTCGAGCTTCGCCGAAGTCCCTTCCTAGCCACGGCTGCATGGCCCCCGAAGCACGTGCAAAAGCGACGAAGCTGGGCGAGCGCTCCGGCAAGGCTAGAGCGCTGGCGACCAACCAGACTTGCCAGCCAGCTTCAATGTTACTTTCCATCTCCAGCGCGGTGAGAGGGTGTCCGGTGCAACGTGTTAGGGCTCCTTTGGACAATTGCGCTAACCGCGAGACCCAGTGAGACGGGCCGGTAGCGCTCGAAGCTCGACAAGCACAAGCCAGGGAGATAAGGATAAAGCGCGAGGCCGGCACTCTGATTGGTTGACACCTCCAATTTGCTGCTGTCGATTATTTTGAACCATTTATAAATTATTGGTGCCCCTCCACAAGTACTTGTACGCTTGAGCCTACCCTACGTGTACAAGTAGGCCCTGAGTACTCCGTAGGCGCAAGTTTGTATATGAGAGCACAGAAGGGGTCAAGGCAGACCACACCGTACTTATGTAGTCATTACGTCAAAGTTACCTTCTCTACATACATGGTACCTACTGCGGATGCTTCGATGTCTGGCTGCTTGCCCAACAGCTTCCGCTCGTCGCGTGAGGCGAAACATGATTGATATGTTTGATTGCTGGACAGCTCTCCCCAAAATCCCCATGTGGGAGGTGCGGGTGTCTGACGACAGTGAACAGGGATACCCCCGCATGCTCACATGGTATGGCGGCCGCGACATCGGCAGCTTTGAAATGAAATGGGCTGATTGGTTCGCGGGCGGACTCGTTCCATGCACCAGGAGCCCTTGCTCGGACTGGCATGTGCACACCCCCGCCCATACATACATACATACATGGTTGCAGGGGCGTCACCAAAAACAACAGCATCCACAGCAGCTTCAAGGGAGCCATGGAGCTTGTATCTTTTCGTCATTCTTCTCTGCATCAAACATCCACGCCGGGCCGTACCACCATGCTTAGGCAGAGCCTCTGCAGGATGACCTATGTACATATGTAGGGTCTTCCGCATTCGGAGGACTTGGCGCGTTCTTCCTCTGTTACTATGAAATGTTTGTGCATAAGCAGATTCGAAATCCCTTCTGCGCGAATGTGAGGACAGAGAGCCTCGGGACCTCGCCGTGGCACGCCTGGAGGGATCAGCAGCGGTCAAGAACTGCATCAATGGGACACGGGCAGATGATTCCTACGCCGCGACCTGCATGCCCGCTTTCGTACCTCCCGCTGTGGCGTTGCTTGTTCGGAGGTGAATTCGAAAGTTAGCAAACCTCGCCAGCTTCCCGCAATAGGCCAGGCGGCACCGCCAGCGACCTTGTTGGGGGCCTGGACCTGCAGGACGGTGCACTTGAGAGATCTGCATTCTGATGGACCTCTGTCCCTTGGCGCTTGGCAGACACAAAGGCGAAATAAAACAAGCAACGGAGGTGCCCCAGCTGATTTGCTCCAATGTTGACGAACAGAGGGCAGAACGCGATTAGGAAGCGATACACTACTAGTACTAAGCAGTAGGTAACTCTGGTCTGGAACAGTCGCTTCCCAAAGTAATGGTTATCAATTTACGTACTTGCAGACGGCCGAGGGGGAGCGGCAGGTGGTGGGAGGCTTGCTCGACTGCCGCTGCGAATGCGGCATCGGAGGAGCACGGCCAGATTGATGTGACAAGCAATTACAGCCCACCGCCCTACCCCTCCGTGCCCTCTACCCCGTACGTACCACGTAATACCTACAAAACGCCTACAGGCACAGTAATTACCCATGTACCCACCTACCTAATCCGAGGTCTGACATGTGCGCCCTCCGTCCCGTTCGTTGACGTCTTCCTCCGTCCGTCGGTTCGCGAGCCCTGAAGTAAATACACACATGAATATGTCCACACCCTTGGTCATGGCACAAACAGTGGCACTATCACATATCAAACGCTGGGTGACAATCTGTATCTACATCATCAGTGACTGCCACGATTTCAAGCCCTCCGCTCAGCGTTGTCAACCTGAGTGTAGCATTTGTGCGAGCAGGCGTCATGAATGTAGCCACCCAACTCGGCAATCAAACCAATGACCCCCACCTATCATCGGTCGGTCGCGGCAGACCAGCGCGACAAGGCTTTTGGAAGGCTAGTAATACTAGGACTCTTTTGGGAGATAAACGCGTGTTGAGAGATCTGAGAGAAACGAGGCCACGCAAAACGCGCCCTGCTACCATGGCAAAAACACCGTAACTTAATCGACGGGGAAAAGGGTAAATGCTGCTAGCACCAGTAGCAGCGACCAGAGTAAAGTAAGCTGCTGGACTTTCGCCGATAGGAGGTTGTTGAGGGTCTCGCTTGTGGCTTGGCGTCCGAGCTGGCAAACGGGACTACCTACCTTACCAACTCGTTTCCCCCGTGTTTTGGAAGATCCCGCCTCTGCTGGGGGCAAACGTATGTAGACAAGCACACAAGCCTTCGTCCCATAATAAAACCGGAGGCCATCCCCCCCCCAAATCCTCAAGCCTCCCCCAGTCATTCGCCTCTTTGCCATTACGCTTTGCAGACCGCACCCCGAAATCTAGCTGTAGCGACCTACGTCCTACCGCGACTATCCTTTTGAACTCGGTAAACACGAAGCCCCCCAAATTACTGGTAAGTTGTTACGTATTTTTGCCGTTGAGTCGTCACGTTTTGCCGTCATGTTTTGCGCGGTCAATCCTGGACTTTTCTTCCCGATGTCAGCAGAGACGGAGCAGGGAAGATCATCACGGCCGCAGATGCTCGTTGGCACTGGTTCGCGAATCCCAAGGAGAGCTCGATGCACGAGGCACGCAGCACCTTCACTCTGGACCCGTCGAAAGAGACGAAGAAAGGGCTGAGCCGGAATTGGAGACTCTCCGACAGATAAGGGCCAGAATCTTGCGTCAGGGATGGGCGGACTTTGACGATCCTAGCCGTGAATCGGAAGAGGCACGTCTGGAAACAAGACGGTACCGCATAAGCAGACAATCGACAACGGCAATGTCGGCAGAGCCATGTGCTTGTTCGACCCGCGGGGTCCCAGGAGAGAATCGGAGAGGCAGCGTCGTTTTCCTGCAGAGAACGAGGCTGTTGCAGGCCAAGATTCAGATGAGTGCCCATTGGCCGACTGTTGGCATTCAATCTGATGGCTGCATGATTCTTGACATGTCACCTGGAGCCTTGCATCCCTTTCAACGCGGCGCACAAACGAAAACATTGAGGGCGTGAAAAGGGAGAAAAAGAGGAAGGGCAAAAAGAAGAAGGAAAAATTCAAGTCCGCGACGGGATATGGGCATCTGAAGACACATCGCCTGCATTTCCTCTTGTCCTGTGGCACAGGCAACAGTTCCTCCCGCACGGCGCATCTGCAACAAACATTCTTTTTCCCTGGGTAACGAGACGTTTCGTCATGAGTCAGCATGCAAGGCTTCGCAGCCTTTCCCCTCCAGCGACAAGGGCCCCTGCAGCAATGACGACGGAGGGTCTAGGAGAGGGTGGTGTCCCACGCACCACGGTGGGCTTTTTGGCCCTCGGGTCTCGAACCACCTCGTGCGCCGTGCGCCTTGCCTACAGAGCTCGCCCGCTCGGCAGAACAGCTTGAACCAGAACTGAACCTTCAGCTACGGGGAGCTCACCGAAGAGCTGTGGACCGTAGCAGCGACCTGGAAGCTCGAGCGCATCGTGCAGCCTGAGACCGCCTTCACTCAATGACCCCCACACCCTGGAATTTTACAGCGGGGATAGGCTTTGAAACTCCAAGACACCGACTGGCCCAAACGGACCGTCCAGTCCAGCGTCTCCACGGCGGCTCATGCGCTGCTGAGCCAACAGCTTCTGACTCTCCGCGTCCTTCTCTGACCTAACTTTTTTTCTGCACACGTTTTGCGCACACAACTCTCAACTACATACCCATAGCTAACCTTTTTGCCAACCAAATAGACACAATTGTTCCCAGAGCAGCCCTCGGCGCTGCTCTCACCCCATTTGATCACAGTCTACTTTTAGACGCGCCTGTCGTAATTATCTCGGCCCTGAGCGGTGACGGGAACTGTTCGAGAGGCATTTCTTCTCATCAGTAGTCTATTCGGTCAGCTACGAGCTCGCCTAGCATGGTCTTGCTCGAGGAGTTCGATGACCGACATCTCGAAGCTGAGCAACACGAATACCATCCTTATGAGTATCAGTCGGATAACAACGACTCGTGGGCCGGTGCCCTACCGGTGAAGCAGGGTCTCTATGACCCATCCTACGAGAAAGATGCTTGCGGTGTAGGCTTTGCTTGCCATATCAAGGGCAAGCCTAGCCACAAGATCGTTAGCGATGCCCGCAATCTCCTGTGCAACATGACCCATCGAGGTGCCGTTGGCTCCGATGCACGCGACGGTGATGGCGCAGGCGTCATGACGTCCATCCCCCATCGGTTCTTTGTCAAGAATTTCGAGAAGGAGCAGGATATCAAGTTGCCTCCTCTTGGCCAGTACGCCGTGGGCAACCTTTTCTTCAAGCCTGACGAGGAGACTATCGAAGAGTCTCAAAGGCAGCTCGAGGACCTTGCCGTGTCGCTGGGCCTGCGAGTTTTGGGCTGGCGAAGGCCACCGGTCGACTCGACGTTGCTTGGTCCCGCGGCGAGGTCCCGCGAGCCCATCATCGCTCAGCCTTTTGTTGTCCTGGCCTCTGCTTACGGCTCTGGTGTGGCGCCTGAGCAAGTCGACCCGAAAGCTTTTGATGAGAGACGTTTTGAGCGTCAGCTCTATGTGCTCCGAAAGCGTGCCACCCACACTATCGGGCTCAAGAACTGGTTCTACCTTTGCTCCCTGTCCAACAAAAACATCGTCTACAAAGGTCAGCTTGCCCCCGTGCAGGTGTACTCTTATTATCACGACTTGGTCAATGCCGATTATGAGGCCCATTTTGCTCTCGTGCACTCACGATTTTCTACAAACACATTCCCTTCGTGGGATCGCGCCCAGCCGCTGCGATGGGCTGCTCACAACGGAGAAATCAACACGTTGCGAGGGAACAAGAACTGGATGCGAGCCCGTGAAGGCGTGATGCAGTCGGACATGTTCAAAGATGAACTCGAGATGATGTATCCCATTGTTGAAGATGGCGGATCCGACTCTGCCGCTTTTGACAATGTTCTGGAACTGTTGACCATCAACGGCGTTCTTTCGCTCCCTGAAGCTGTGATGCTCATGGTGCCCGAGGCGTGGCAAGGCAATGACCACGTTGGCTCCAAGAAGGCCGCCTTCTACGAATGGGCAGCTTGTCAAATGGAACCTTGGGACGGTCCGGCTCTCTTCACCTTTGCCGACGGCCGCTACTGCGGCGCCAACCTTGACCGCAACGGATTGCGACCTTGCCGATACTACGTCATGGACGACGACCGCATCATATGCGCCTCTGAAGTCGGTACCATTTCTGTTGAACCCGAGACAGTCATTAAAAAGGATCGACTACAGCCTGGACGTATGCTTCTTGTGGACACCCAAGAGGGCCGCATCATCGACGATGCGGAGCTCAAGCAGGCTGTCGCTAACCGTTACGACTTCCGCTCTTGGTTGGACAAGGAGCTTATCACCATGCCTCAAGTCTTGGAGCGGCTCGAGGGCGCCATCGATCTGAGCGCCAAGCCCGACCAGACGTTGTTGCAAGAAGATCCTCTGCTGCTAGCTTTCGGCTACACCCACGAGCAAGTGAGTCTTTTGCTTGCTCCTATGGCCGCCGATGAAAAGGAGGCCCTAGGCTCCATGGGCAATGATGGGCCTCTCGCTTGCCTGACGCAGGCATCCCGTCTGCTGTATGACTACTTCCGAGAGCTTTTTGCACAAGTCACCAACCCTCCCATCGACCCGATTCGTGAGTCGATTGTCATGTCTCTGGAGTGTTACGTCGGCCCGCAGGGCAACCTCTTGGAGATGGACTCTTCCCAGTGCGGCCGTCTGATGCTCCCCAGTCCTGTCCTGTCGATACCGGAGTTCAATGCCATCAAGAACATATCATCTCTCTACCCTAAGTGGACGGTCAAGACTATTGACTTGACCTTTCCCAAATCACAAGGTGTAGATGGCTACATACAGCATCTTGACGAAATTTGCAACGAAGCTACGGCAGCCATCGAATCGCAAGATCGCATTATTGTTCTGTCTGACCGTAACACTTCTTCGGACCGTGTCGCCGTATCTGCGGTGCTCGCATCCGGCATGGTTCATCACCATCTTGTGAGTAACAAGTGGCGCTCGATGGCGGCTCTCGTTGTCGAGACAGCCGAAGCCCGCGAAGTTCATCACATGTGTGTGCTCTTGGGCTATGGTGCCGATGCCGTCAACCCTTATCTGGCTATGGAGTGCATTCTCAAGCTCAACCGAGAAAAGCTGATTAAGAAAAAACTTTCTGACGACGCTCTGATCCGCAATTACAAACACTCCTGCGATGGCGGCATCCTGAAGGTCATGAGCAAAATGGGCATCTCAACTCTTGCATCGTATAAGGGAGCTCAAATCTTCGAGGCTCTCGGCTTGGACGAGACAGTTGTGGAACGCTGCTTCAGAGGCACCGCCTCTCGTATCCAAGGCATGACATTCGATCTCATCGCCGAGGACGGCTTCCGCTTCCACGAACGGGGCTTTCCCTCACGGTATACCGTCAATATCAAGGGCCTTCCAGAATCGGGCGAGTACCATTGGCGAGACGGCGGAGAGCCTCACATCAACGACCCTACGTCCATCGCCAACATTCAGGATGCAGTGCGATCCAAGAATGACAAGTCCTATGAGGCGTACTCGCGCTCCGAGTACGAGCAGATCAAGAACTGCACCTTGCGCGGTCTGCTGGACTTTGACTTCGACAACTGCTCCTCGGTCCCGATCGACCAGGTTGAGCCATGGACGGAGATCGTCCGACGCTTCTGCACTGGTGCCATGTCGTACGGGTCTATCTCTATGGAGTCGCACTCCACCCTGGCTGTCGCTATGAACAGGCTGGGTGGCAAGTCCAACACCGGTGAAGGTGGTGAGGATCCTGAGCGGTCCCAGGTCCTGCCCAACGGTGATACCATGCGATCTGCTATCAAACAGGTTGCCTCCGGTCGATTTGGCGTAACGTCCGCCTACCTCGCTGACTCGGACGAGTTGCAAATCAAGATGGCCCAAGGCGCGAAGCCTGGAGAGGGCGGTGAGCTGCCTGGCCACAAGGTGTCCAAATCAATTGCCCGCACGCGCCACTCGACCCCAGGGGTTGGTCTCATCTCGCCTCCCCCCCACCACGACATTTACTCCATCGAAGATCTGAAGCAACTCATCTACGATTTGAAATGCTCGAGCCCCCGTTCTCGTGTATCGGTGAAACTCGTCTCCGAGGTCGGCGTGGGTATTGTTGCTTCTGGAGTAGCCAAGGCCAAGGCGGATCACATTCTCATTTCCGGACACGATGGTGGCACCGGTGCTTCTCGATGGACAGGCATCAAATACGCCGGTCTTCCATGGGAGCTGGGTCTCGCCGAGACTCATCAGACTTTGGTGCTGAACGATCTTCGTGGACGCGTTGTCGTGCAAACCGATGGACAGCTGAAGACGGGCCGTGATGTCGCCATTGCTTGCTTATTGGGTGCTGAGGAATGGGGCTTTGCGACAGCTCCCCTCATTGCCATGGGCTGCATTTTCATGAGAAAGTGCCACTGTACGTCGCTTCATATCCTCTGCTTTAACATTTGCTGACCCTTATCACAGTGAACAGCTGTCCAGTGGGCATTGCGACTCAGGATCCCGAGCTGCGAAAGAAGTTTCAAGGCACGCCTGAGCATGTCATCAATTTCTTCTACTATATCGCCAATGAGCTTCGGGCAATCATGGCTCAGTTGGGCTTCCGCACCATCAACGAGATGGTCGGTCATGTTGAGGTCCTGAAGATGAGAGATGACCTTCGCACTCGAAAAACTGCCAACATTGACTTGTCGCTTCTGCTGACCCCGGCACACAAGCTACGGCCCGGTGTTGCCACGTTCAACGTTCGCAAGCAAGACCATAAGCTCTATGTTCGACTGGACAACAAGCTGATATCCGAGGCCGAATTGACTCTTGATAAGGGCCTCCCTTCGCGCATCGAATGCGACATCATCAACACTGATCGGGCAATGGGCACGTCCCTCTCTTACCAGATATCCAAGCGTTATGGCGAAGCCGGCTTGCCCCTTGATACCGTTCACGTCAACATCAAGGGATCTGCTGGCCAGTCCTTTGGCGCTTTCCTTGCACCTGGCGTCACCTTGGAATTAGAGGGCGACTCCAATGACTACGTCGGTAAGGGCCTGTCTGGCGGACGTCTGATCATATATCCTCCTCGCGCTGCCGTCTTCAAGGCAGAGGAGAATATTCTCATTGGCAACGTTTGCTTGTATGGCGCGACATCTGGAACGTGTTTCTTCCGGGGCATCGCTGCCGAGCGATTTGCTGTCCGCAATTCAGGCGCTACTGCCGTTGTCGAGGGCATTGGTGACCACGGCTGCGAGTACATGACCGGCGGGCGTGTCATTGTTCTAGGAAACACGGGCCGCAACTTTGCCGCGGGCATGTCCGGTGGCATAGCCTATGTCCTTGACATCCATCATGATTTCCACTCTAAGCTCAATACCGAGATGGTGGAAGCTGGTCCCTTGGACGACCCTGCCGAGATCGCCTTTGTCCGTGGCCTCATCGAAGACCATCACCATTACACCGGCTCCGAGCTGGCAGCCCGCATCCTGATAGACTTCAACCGTGCCCTTCGCCGAATCGTCAAAGTGCTGCCTGTTGACTACAAGCGAGTTCTGGAAGAAGAGGCCGCCAAGGCTGCTGAGGCGAAGCGCGCTGAGTATAACCTTCCGGTCATCTCAGGCGTCAAGCACAAGAAAGAGGAGAAATCAGCGAAGCTTCAGGACCTGGAAGAGGCTGTTGGAGATGCCGGCGCGGAGAAGAAGCGGGCTCTCGTTCTCGACAAGACCAAGGGTTTCATGAAGTACGCGCGTCGCGCCGAGAAGTATCGCTCCGCGGCCACAAGAACGAAGGATTGGGCCGAGCTGAGCTCGCGTCTGGATGAGGACGAGCTCAAGTATCAATCTGCTCGATGCATGGACTGTGGCGTGCCATTCTGCCAGTCCGAGACAGGCTGCCCCATCTCCAACATCATTCCCAAATGGAATGAGCTAGTATTCCAGAACCAATGGAAGGATGCGCTCAACCGCCTTCTCATGACCAACAACTTCCCCGAGTTTACTGGCCGTGTGTGTCCGGCTCCATGCGAGGGGGCCTGCGTCCTGGGTATCAACGAGGACCCCGTCGGCATCAAGTCGATCGAGTGTGCCATTATCGATCGCGGCTTCGAGATGGGCTGGATGGTGCCCCAACCACCCCAGGTGCGAACCGGCAAGAAGATTGCCATCATCGGATCGGGGCCCGCTGGCCTCGCCTGTGCTGATCAACTGAATCGGGCGGGTCATCTCGTCACGGTTTACGAGCGTGCTGACCGACTTGGTGGTCTCCTTATGTACGGCATCCCCAACATGAAACTCGACAAGCGTATCGTCAAGCGTCGAACGGACTTCATGGCTGCCGAGGGTGTCAACTTCAAGACGGGCATTGCGGTCGGCGAGGAGGGCCAGCCTTCGCTCACGAGTCTCAAAGCGGATCACAATGCTGTCGTGATTGCGACTGGCGCGACCGTCGCGAGAGACTTGCCCATCAAGGGTCGCTCGCTCGAGGGCATACACTTTGCCATGGAATTCTTGCACAAGAACACCAAATCGTTGCTGGACTCGAAACTCGCTGACGAGACGTACATCTCAGCAAGGGACAAGCATGTCGTGGTTATCGGTGGTGGTGACACGGGCAATGACTGCATCGGCACCTCTGTCCGCCACGGAGCCAAGTCGGTTACCAACTTTGAGCTTCTGCCGCAGCCTCCGCCGGAGAGAGCCAACGACAACCCTTGGCCGCAGTGGCCGCGCATTTATCGTGTGGATTACGGCCATACCGAGGTGCGTCAACACACGGGCAAAGACCCCCGCGAGTACTGCATCATGTCGGAAGAGTTCGTCGACGACGGTACCGGAAAGGTCAAGGGCATCAACACGATCCGCGTGGACTGGACCAAGTCGCCCTCCGGGGGCTGGGACATGAAGAAGATGGAGGGCTCTCAGCAATTCTTTCCAGCCGACCTGGTCCTGTTATCCATGGGTTTCCTGGGTCCCGAGGCTCGTGTGCTGGGGGATGAGATTGAGAAGGATGCTCGCAAAAACGTCAAGACACCGGCGGGCAAGTACTGCACCAACGTGGATGGCATATTTGCGGCCGGCGATGCCCGGCGTGGTCAATCTCTGATCGTCTGGTAAGTGTGCAGTCGCTCACGCCTAGGTGCCTACTTTCTATGCTAACGCAACTCTCAGGGGTATCAACGAAGGACGCATGGCCGCGCGCGAGGTGGATCTCTACTTGGAGAACTGCACCAGTCTGCCGGTCACAGGGGGCATCGTCAAGCGCACTGCGCAGGAGATTCTGAACCGCGTAATGGAGGTTCAGTAGTGGAACAGGGATGAAAGCTGGCGAAGGGGCTTCATTTTCACGAATCTCTGTACGGCGTTTTCCAAGCGTTCCTTTTGTGTGTTCACGGCAGCATGCGATGGCCATCAGTGGGCAACTATGATACCAGGCATTCCATGCTTTCACATTTCTATTCCACGAGGCGTTGTGTTTTTTTCTATAGGACTTCCTTGGGCACGTAGATAAGAACGATTCACAATGACCATCTTAAAGAACGAGAGGATTGAAGTAACCAGCGGTGTTGACGCAGCCTTGTTTCTTCCACGTGTGAATAAGAGCAGAGGCGGGAGGTGACGAGCATTTGGACCGAGCGAGGCCGCTGCCAGCACGCGGTCACTGAGCGAACAATTGGGTGACTACATGTACCTAGATGTAGATAGTTCCGGGGGCCTGCTACCCTCGTTTAGGGACCCCCTGTTCTAGGTTTAGGTGCGAACCTCCCCCCTGGTCAGGCACGTGCGTGCCTCTGAAGCCGTTGATTTGGCAATTGGAGTCGGCGCCGAGGCACAAGGATGGGGGGTTCAGGAAGGTGTGTGGGTGTGTGCCCACCGGCCCGCCCGCCTTGGGTTGGCGTCACTGGTGGGGGGCCAAGCATGAACAAGCAAAGCATTTTCGAGCTTCTCTCTTACAAAGTACTCCAGCTTGTGCGTGGACATCATCACACATGATGGCAGCTTGCCCAGCGCTCAATTGAATTCGAATCGTTGGAGACACTCAGGGGAAAAGCGTGGCCAAGAATCCTCGTCGCTCATTGCCAGCCATGGGAGCTACGTCCTGACCAAGCTTCCGTCGGTTTTCTACTCGATCATTCACCCGTCGGCTGTCGCAGACCAGAAACGATGCGTTTCGGCAAGACTCTCAGGGCCTCTGTCTACGTGCCGTGGAAGGACAAGTACATCGACTACGCCAAGCTCAAGGGTCTGCTCCGAGATGACGACAAGTCCGATGACGAGGGTGCCGCCCTCTGGACCGAGGAGGACGAGAACCGCTTCTGCGACGAGATTTTCAATGCCCAGCTCGAAAAGGTCGCTCACTTCCAGCAAGAGCGCTTTGATGCTCTCAAGGAACGCGTTGACGCCGCATTCGACCAACTGAGGGAGGTTGCTCCCTCGCAGAAGGATGATGATGATGCCAAGACAGTCCCAGAGGGCAACGATGAAAACGACAATGGCCATGACGGGGCGCCGGCCAAGAAAACCGTGGTCATCTCGCGTCTCAAGAAGCTCGAAGGGGAGCTCGATGACATTACCAACGAGGTCAAGGAGCTGAAGAAGTATAGTAACATCAACTACACTGGCTTCCTCAAGATTGTCAAGAAACATGATCGCAAACGGGGCCATCGCTACAAGGTGCGACCGATGATGCAGCTCAGCCTGGCCCAACGACCCTTCAATTCCGAACAGGCCTACTCGCCCTTGCTCAACAAGCTGTCGATAATGTACTTTGCCGTGCGACAGCAGCTCGAGGGCGGAGGCGAAGACCTCGTCGACTTTGAGACCCGCAGGGAGCTGCACAACGGCGAAAAATATACTGCCCACAAATGTTCGTTCGCTCATGCTGCGCTGCTGAACGGTCCAGTTTCCCATGAATATGGCTGACGCATTTCTTGCATTCTGCAGTTTGGGTGCATCCGGACAACCTGCTCGAGGTCAAAACGCTGATCCTTCGTCGCCTGCCCTCACTCGTCTACAGCGACCACACGTCCAAAGCCCTCGACGCCAACGACTCACCTGCCATCACCTCCCTATACTTTGATAATTCCAAGTTCGAGCTCTACACGGAAAAGGTCGACCGCCAGTCCGAAACCTCGTCGGTTCGGCTGCGCTGGCATGGGCAGCTGAGCACAAGACCGGAGATCGTCGTTGAGCAGAAGACAGCCGATGCCAAGGGCAACAGCCATGAGTTCAAGTTTAGCATCAAAGACAAGTACGTTAAGCCATTTCTAGATGGCGAGTATGCCACGGACAAGGCAGTGCAAAAGATGGAACGCCAGGGGCAGTCGTCCGAGCAAACGGATACGTACCAGTCGATCGTGGCACGGATCCAGGGTTTCGTGCAAGAAAAGAAATTGGCGCCGGTGGTCAGAGCCAATTATGTCCGGACGGCTTTCCAAAAGCCCACGGACGATCGTGTGCGCATCTCCATTGATACGGACCTAGCCTTTATCCGCGAGGATACCCTGGATCCTGAACGCCCATGTCGGGATCCCAGCAACTGGCACCGTGTAGACCTCGACAACGGCAACATGGTGTATCCTTTTCGGAACATTAACCAGAGCGAGGTCTCCCGGTTTCCCTACGCCGTTTTAGAAATCAAGCTCAGGGAAGAGGGCAGCAGAAAGCGGCCGACGTGGATCGAGGATCTCATGGCCTCTCATCTGGTCCACCCGGCTCCTCGCTTTTCGAAATTTGTCCACGGCGTAGCTTCACTCTTTGAGGACCACGTGAACAACCTTCCTTTCTGGCTCAGCGACTTGGAGACAGACATACGCAAGGACCCGCAACAAGCATTCGAGGAGGAAGAGCAGAGGCGGGCGCAGAGGGCAGACGACGTGATGGCGGTGGGGAGCCTGATTGGCGCGGCGTCAAACCCGTACCGGGCAACGCAGAGCTCACCGGCTACCAAGTCGTATCTGGCCGATCGTATGGCCGCCGACTCGGCAGCGTCAATGTCTCAGTTGCTGCGGCACAGTCGTGCACTGGCGAACGGAGAGGAGGAAGGAGAGTCAAGCACCAGCCAGTCACGAGTGAGCCAAGATACCTGGGCTCGCGGTGGTTACGGCACGCTTGCAAACGTCCTTCCCGGTCTCTCCCTGACGAAGTATGCAAGAGCCAAGAGAGCGCAGAAAGCTCAACTACCGGAGGGCGTAGTCGAGCCCAAGGTGTGGATCAAGAACATGGGGGAGCTGAAGGTCGAGCCCAAGGTGTGGCTGGCCAACGAGCGGACGTTTCTCAAGTGGCAAAACATTGCCATTCTGCAGGGGAGCCTCGCGCTTGCGCTGTACACAGCGGCTGGTAAGAACTTCATAGCCGAGATGATGGGCGTCGTCTATATCCTGATTGCGGTGTTTGCGAGCATCTGGGGGTACGCTATGCTACAGGTGCGGCGAAACATGATTGTAGAGAGGAGTGGCAAGGACTTTGACAACATGATCGGCCCGCTGGTGATGAGTGTCGCGCTCATCGTGGCTCTCCTCGTCAACTTTTCTCTTCAGGTACGTGCCCTCCTTTATAATGACAAGAGTGACGGTGGCTGACATGGACGTCGGGAATGTAGTACAAAAAAGCGTTTGCCAACATGCGAGATGCGAAAGGCGATGGACTGGTGTTGGATGAGCTATGAGTAATCCAGGGAAGAAGAAAGGAAAAGGGTGGACAACGTGTGTCGGCTTGGCATTGTCTCGTTTGAAAAAAAGTATCATCGTGAGCCGGTCTACTCTTTTCCTTGGTCTGGTTCTCGCTGAAGATGTTATTTGAGGCGCCTTAAGGCTGAGAGACTCGAGCATTGCTGCCAGTCGTGGCACGGCATGCAAATGGTGTCGTTTGGCGATGGGTGAAAAGGCGCGACATGTTGTAAGAGTTTGTACAATTGTGAAAGACATATCATCTGCATAGTCAATTGTGAATACCTGGATAGGTTCAAGCAGGCACTACTTGCCACCTGTTTTACGAACGAGACAATGCGCGGACGCTTGATTGATGAATGAACAGACGAAAGGGAAAGACAATGAATGTTTGTTCACGGCCAGACAGGCCCAATGCAGGTTTGGAGGCTGTGTGAATGAATCATCAATAGTGGATTCACAGGGCGCGATAGATAGACGGGCAGGTAGTAGGGATGCAGTCCGACACACCGTTTGAACATGCTCCAACCCTTGCGCGCGACGGGGAACACACGCTACAAAAAAAGAGAAAGGCTTTCTGTTTGTCGGGGCGGCGACTTGCAGAAGCTCCATGCCTGATTTCATACGACACTGCCGGCTTGCGATTCTGGCACGCGCCCTTGACTTTTTGCCCGAGGGACCCAGCCGTCGCGTCTTGATCGGCGGATGAACAAGGGCCAGCGAAGATGAACAGAGGCTCGGGGTAAGGGCAGCAATCCGGTGCGCAATGCATAGAGGAGGCTTTGGTTCATCGTCTTCACATTTTGGCATCAAGATTCTGACGACCCAGTCGCTTGAGAGCCCAGAGCTGGGATCATGGATCATGAATCTGATCAGAAGCGGCCCAAGGGAGGCTTCTTCTCCAGTCTCCTTCGAAGGCCGGGGTCAACGGTTGGTCGAGCCTTCATGTATTTTCCATGCTGCATCTGATCAAGGATTATTTCTGACGAATTATTCCCCGAGAAGAAGCATACGCCAAGGACGGGTGACGGTCATGGTCTGCCACGTCTCTCGCCACGCAAAAGCATCCGTAGGCCGTCGGCAAACAAGGATTCGCCGCATCTCAAACGCCGCCAAACTGCTTTGACCACCAGCGATACACCCAAGCCGAAAGTTCAAGATGGAGCAGACGTTGCGCTTGAGTCCAGAAAGACATCAGCCCCCTGGCCGCCGCCTGGGATGGCACAGCATCATGAGCTCTCGGCTCGACAGGCTGACAAGCTCATTTGCCACGGCGCACCCGTACACAGGGGACGCAGGAAAGCTATACCCCATGCTTCGGATGACTACTACATGCTCTACACCGTGACTACGGGAGCCCGAAGCAGCGATAACGACGTGGCCAACCTCAGCGACGCCTTGTTGCCGCTCATGACGCTCAAGCTCGGCAGCCCCGGGGCCGCGTCTTCACCGTGGGAGACACTGGAACAGCCGAGCTGCGCATTTCTCCATGGCTCCAGACCAGGCACCATCACGTTGAATCATTGGGTGTCCATGGCCAGCGCAACCCCCCCGGCCATGGCGTTGCGTGACTCTGGCGTTGAGCCCCGACCGATGGACCTGGCACACATCTTTGAACGGCTACACAAACTCCAGTCGGCGGGCGCTGGCGACCAGGATCGCTTACACCGCACCCTTTACAGGGAGCTGCTCAAAGGGCCGAGGCGGATCATCAGTCCCCACAGATCGCTGGACCGACAGGTGACGGACCTCATCCTCGCTCTCTCGCGGCCAGCGTGGATCGATTTTGGCCAAGTACGGAACCATGTGGTGACTCGATTCATCTTTTCTGCCCCGGGTCAAGACGTCGCCGCCGAGGGGTTTGACGAGCAATACCGGGCATTCTTTCACCAGCTGCTGTTGAGCTTGGAGCTAGACGTCCGTATGAACGCGCGGGGGCTCGACAACGCCACCAAGGAACAGCTTTTCCGGCAGATGCCGCCCAAGATCCAGTGGAGCTTGGCTCTGGCCAGGAGATGGCGGGAGTACATTCGTGTGGAATCCTGGGGAGACGATAGGTCACAATGTAAGCAATACACGGCTCCCGTACGCCCCGGCAACAGCAATGCTCATGATACAAGGCTGACGTTCATCAGTACGGTTGAGATATAAGATGCGGAAACGCCAGGTCAAGACGCTCAGAAAATTTGCCGTAACGATGAAGTGGCCGAACCTAGCCGATACGCTGCAAAGCTTGAGCAAGCACGACGAGGAGGGCCAGCTGGACAGACTTAGCTCGGATGCATTCGCATTCTTCAGCGGCCTGGTGTTGCCGGGCGTACGTACCGTACCATTTTCTCCGCCTTCGCTTCATAGTATCTGTTTTGTTTCCCGATTGTCGCTCATATTTAACTGACAGGTTGGGGGGAGCAGCCGACATATCCCTTCCTGACGATGAACACACTTATCGACGTGGACCCGGCTCCCGAGACGGATTCCCTAGCACTGCTGACACACATGCATTCAGACTGCGGATTCCAGTACCGCGTTAGTCACACGTACTGGACGGCCAACTGCATCGTGGGCAAAGTGCTGGCGCCGACGTGCCGCAGCATGGCCGGCTGGGTGGGTCCTGGACGGCCAACCGCGGATCTTGGAAGGTCGCAAATCGCCCGGATCCGGACCCGACGCCCGCGACAGCAGCAACGAGGCCACCAGGTCCTGTCCAACGACGTGACGAGCATGGACGAGCGCTCGGCGCCGCTCGGTCCTGCGGCCGAAACATACCCCGTCGAGGACTACGCGCTCGTCCCGGCCGGAGAGGCGGTGGACACGATACGCATCGAGCGTCTGGGCTTCCAACCCGTCGCCGCTGCTGGGAACTCGTCTCCGTCGCCATCGCTCCTCTTCGATGCCACGGTGCAGTTCGCCGTGGATGGCCTCTCATGGCCGCTGCGTCTGCTCTACGATGTGTCCTTCATCAACGCTTGGCCGTGCGTCGCGGGGCCTCATCCGCTCTTCTTCGACTTTGCCTATTGTACCGTCCCTGTGGACCAGGTGCTACACGTGCATGACTGGGGAGGGCTGCACCACGGCGCTTCGAGGAGCAGCTCGAGTCCGGCGCTGGCTACGGCAGAGGACGGGGAGAAGGTGCTGGTCATCGAGGCTAGGGGTGTACGTGACAACGAGGTCCTCGCGAGGGCCTGGTGTGCGCACTGGGGACTGAGTGCCGTGGTGGCCGACGTAGGAAAGACGTGGTATGTTCTTGCGCCCCTTTCTGCTTGGGTGGTTTTCCTTGGTGATGCTGATGTCGTGGCGGTAGTGCGGCATGCGCTATCCGGGAGGCGTACGCTGCGACCTTGACCGTCGTGGTGCTGGCGGATGACGAGCTTTGCAAATCTGACGAGAACGAGTGACGACTTTTCTGGACATGGATCATGATGGCACGACTTTATACGGAGTACTTCTATTTCTGATTGTAGCCAGGGCTAGAAATCCTGCGGTTCCTAATGGACATGGCTCGGCCTAGGAGCATGGACCTACTTATCTGGATACAGGGGAGCGGAGAATCTTGATGTGTATACAAGAAAGTGCTAGGAGGGGGATTTGGGTAGGAAAATTCCCTTTGAAAAAAGAAAAAAATGTAATTGAATATTCCCACCAGTATCTCGTAGTCGAAAACCCCCTTAGGAAGGGTGGAAATGGAAACATGGCGCTGATGAGCTTCGCCGCAACCGCCCAGCGGCATGACATTTTTGCGGGGGAAACGCCCCGAAACCCAAGCATGTGGAAAGGTCGTCACCGAGGGCCCCCCTGTTGTGTTACCAGTGGCAGGCCACGACAGGCGCCACAGCGTACCACATTACAGCGATATGTCGAAATGGGCGATGGCTCGCGAGCAAGCCTCAACCCACTCGCTCTCCACCCGACACTTCTGGGCAACAAGCCACCCCTGGGATTTTCTCCACGGAAACGTGGATCAAGGTGAAGAAGAAATGGGTTTAACACGGTGAGAGCGGAGAAGCCGTTGGGAGAAAAGTGATGGGCTAGGAAGTGTCACGTCATAATTCCGGGCGTCGCAACTCGTTTTTTCTACATCTTCATCTTGGCCGCTATTTTCTACCGCCCTCTGTCGCTACGCTTTCCGGTGTCGCAATTGTTCGATCGCCCGCGTTGCCTGATATACTCCCCCGTGAACAGCCCATACTCGAGACGGACGGCTGCCAAAGTGCCCTGTCGTCATTCCGATCCCGCTCGCTGGTGATTGCGCCGGTCCGGATCGAAAAGGAAATAAGACGCGCAAGGGTTCAAGGCTGGAGGGCTGCATACTTTGCAGTAGTATTGCCTATCGAAACCTAGCTACAGCCTGTACCTGTAGAGGGCCATCGGCAACGACAACGGCCATCATGTATGCCTACAATCGGCCGATCAAGGCCATGGAGTACGTCTTTTCGTCCCGTCTTTCAGCTCTCCCCTTACTCGAACTATGTTTTATTCTCTTTGTATTTTGAATCTCTGTTTTTTCTACCGTCACTCTGCTGCTTCTCCTTCGTCATGGAAACGCCGCCGGATAGTCGAACCGTGGTTACTGACGGCCTCCCTCCCATGAGCAGGCCACTGCATACTCAGGTAAATGCTGTACCCCTACCTGTACCCTCCCGCCCTCTACCTCGGTCAAAGTCGTCATGCGACGCCACTCCCCCACGTTGCGATCTCGGCGCGCGTGTGAATTTGAGGCAGAGCAATTCGTCGACGAGCAGGAAGCAGAATATTGCAGCGTGCCAAATCGGCGAGTGCTTCCTTGGGCTGACTTGAGGATTGCCTCCCACTATAGGATTACTTCATTGGTGTCGACGTCGGCACTGGCTCGGCGCGTGCCTGCATCATCGACGAGACGGGCGATATCAAAGCATTGGCCTCGGAGAACATCAAATTATGGCAGCCCGAGCAGGGATACTACGTATGACAAGCCTACTCATCCATCTCTTCAGTATCACTGTCCGCGTACTGACCACCATGTCCTCCCCCAGGAACAATCCACAACGGATATCTGGCAATGCATCTGCGAATGCGTCCGCCGTGTCATGAGCGAGTCCACCGTCGACCCCAGCAGGATCAAGGGCATCGGCTTCGACGCTACCTGCTCCCTCGCCGTCTTCTCCGAGGACACGGACGAACCCGTGACCGTAACAGGCCCAAACTTCACTGATGACGGCCAGGACCGCAACGTCATCTTATGGCTCGATCACCGCCCCGTCGCCGAGACGGACAAGGTCAACGCCACCAAGCACAAGCTGCTCAAGTACGTCGGCGGCAAGATGAGCATCGAGATGGAGATTCCCAAGATCCTCTGGCTCAAGAACAACATGCCCCCCGAGCTGTTCGGCCGATGCAAGTTCTACGATCTGGCCGATGCCCTGACCCATCTGGCCACCGGCAACGAGGCACGCAGCTTCTGCAGCACCGTCTGCAAGCAGGGCCTGATCCCCGTCGGCGTCGACGGCAGCGAGCAAGGCTGGCAAGCCGACTTTTTCGACACCATCGGCCTCGGCGACCTGGCCGAAGACAACTTTAGGAGAATGGGCGGCATCAACGGCGTGGTATGTTCACTATGATACCCATTCCCTTGTTCGGTTACAGGAAATTTGGCTGACCATGAACGACCGGGGTCAACAGAACGGAACGTACTTCAGCGCTGGCGAGTCTGTGGGCACGCTGAGCCGGCAAGCCGCGTACCAACTGGGCCTTCCCAAGGGCATCGCCGTGGGCAGTGGCGTTATCGACGCATATGCGGGTTGGATCGGCACCGTCGGCGCCAAGGTAGACCTCGGCGACGACGAGCTCAACGCCAACGTCCCGCACAACGACCTGACGCAAGCCTTCACGCGACTCGCCGCCGTGGCAGGTACCTCGACCTGCCACCTGGCCATGTCCAAGAACCCGGTCTTCGTCCCCGGCGTCTGGGGCCCCTACCGCGACGTCCTCCTCCCCGAGTACTGGCTGGCCGAAGGCGGCCAGTCGGCCACGGGCGAGCTGCTACGGCACATGCTCGACATCCACCCGGCCTACAACGAGACGACGGCCCTGGCCAAGGCCGAGGACAAGCACATCTACGACTTCCTCAACGCCCACCTCGAGTACATGGTCGAGAAGACCAACGCACCGGGCATCCCCTACCTCGCCCGTCACTACTTCTTCTACGGAGACCTCTGGGGCAACAGGTCGCCCATTGCCGATCCCAACATGAAGGGCACCATGATCGGTCTCGACAGCGACAAGAGCACCGACAACATGGCCCTGTGGTACTATGCCACCATGGAGTTCATCGCCATGCAGACCCGCCAGATCATCGAGCAGATGAACAAGGCCGGCCACGAAATCTCCTCCATATTCATGTCCGGCTCCCAGTGCCAGAACCCGGTTCTCATGAGCCTCCTCGCCACCACCTGCAGCATGCCCGTCCTCATTCCCCGCTATGTGCATGCCGCCGTCGTGCACGGCGCCGCCATGCTGGGAGCCAAGGCCGCCAGCCACAACAGGGACGATGATTCTCCCCCGGAGACTCTGTGGGACATCATGGACCGCATGAGCAAGCGTGGGCGTCTGGTCGAGCCCGGCACCGATGCGGGAGAGAAGGCCCTCCTCGACGCCAAGTACGAGGTGTTTCTCGACATGTGCAACTCGCAGCAGTCGTATCGTAACAAGGTCGACAGGGCTGTTGAGAAGTGGACCGCCGAGTTTGGCGCAGACGAGTAGAGCTGCGTCGGAGAGATCCTTGACAGCGATCAACAGCGGAACCGAACGTCGACGTGGTTGAACGGAGACGTTAGGATCAGTCGAGTTGAATGGGTTGCTACTTAGAGATAGCCGCTTCCGAAGGCTGTAATCGTAATGAGGTCATATTGATTGCATCTGGATCAAACGTTCTTTTAGGGGCATGAGGCATGTGTGTCGATATAGACTGGGTTTTCGTGGGCATTGGTCATGGCTCCTGCAACGGTAAGCGAGGCTAAAACAAGATACTTCACTTTTTTATTTATTTGAGTATTCAAAATAATCTTGCGCATTCACAGTGATGTAAATCACATGATCTGCTCATCAGCAAAGGTCATGCCACTCACGCTGGCTGGAGGGGGAAAAGGTGATGGACCCCGGCAGCCTCGCGTCGTGCTGATTGGCCCAAGCTTGCTCCAAAGCTGCTCCGGCAAAACAGGCTGCTATCAGCCTTGCTTGCTTGGATCCAAAATTCCTGGAGCATACGACGGACGCGCTGCCAAGCAGTCACTTTTCTCAAGCGCCGTCACCCACGCGTGTGCGTGTTGAGTTTCGCCTGACGTTATTCCCTTTTTTCCCCGCATGATCGCCTACTCATCTACGCTGTTCCTCTTGTATATTTTCTAGACCTGTCTCTACTACATCGTCCAGCCAATCGTCCACAACAATGTCCCTGTTCGGGCAGTCTACGACCACCGGGTCATCTATGTTCGGGGCACCACAGCAGCAACAGCAGCAACAGCAGCAACAGCAGCAGCAGAACAACCCAGCAGGCGGTAGCGTCTTTGGACAGCCGGCTCAGAATCAACAAACCAACACGGGTGGTGGCTTCTTCGGTCAGCCAGCCCAGCAGCAGTCGCAGGACAAACCGCCAACGGGCGGGCTGTTTGGGCAGCCAGCCCAGAGCGGTTCGCCTTTCGGCCAGTCGACGCAATCCGCGCAACCTAATGCCGGCGCACGAAGCTTATTCGGCTCACCGGCACAGGGGATTCAGCAGCAGGGCCAGCAGAAACCAGCAACCGCTACCCCGTCCATGTTCGGAGCTTCAACGACCACTCCCTCCTTGTTCGGCGCCAGCGTCACAACGAGCCAGCAGCCTACTCTCGTGAATAACAGCGCGATTCTCAGTGGTGGCATGCTTGGTGCGTCGACACTGAATACGCAGCCGCAACAAAACCACCTGCAACAACCGGCCGGCGCATACTTTGACAGCTTGTTCGCAAAGACGCAGAAAGATGGAGGCGCGAAATCGAATGTGGAGGAGCTGCCCACTTTGGAGCTGGGCTTGGGCGACCTGCGTCATCGTTTACGGAAGCTTCAATCCAAGCAGAATGAGAAGACGCTCGAGGGAAAGGCTCACTACTTACTGGCTGCGGCGGGCGTTGACCCTGGCGCCGCGGCGAAAGACCTGGGCATGCTCGATGCGCAAGGCGGACGCACTGAGCGGACCCAAGGCTACGCTCCGACCGAGATTGATGTAGAAACGTACCTGTCGAATCTGCAGACCAAGACCACGTTGAGCATGATCTCGGACGGCCTTGAACGATCTCTTCGCGATTTTGACAATTTCCTCGAAGACAACGTGGCCATGGAGTGGGAAGCGCAGCGGAAACGTATATATCAGCACTTTGGCATCAAGCCTCGAGAAGACTCGACAGCGGCGACGCGAGAGGCTCAAGGCGCCTTCGGTCGGTCACGGAGGGGCAAAACACAAGCAAGCGCCTCGCGTACCGGCCGAAACAGTCTTCTCGGCAACACGATGCTCCAGCGTTCCGTGATTGGCACTCCGAGCCGTATCGGCTCTCACCAATCCGAGTTTGCGGATGTAGACCGGCCCTCCGATGGACCTGGGTCCCTCAAGTCGCAAGGTGGCAGCAAAGACCACGCCCTGCGCGAAAAGCAGTCCAAGATGGCCGACAAGATTCGAACTCTAAACGCTGCTCGCCTGATGAAGCGACCGTATCCCATCTTGGCGGAGCTCAGTGACGTGGAGCAGAGATCTCACGAACCGCATGCGCCGCATATTGTCGAAGCCTACCGCGCCATGGTGGAGATTGTACGCGAAGACCCGGATGCCGAGTCAACACTGAACGGTGCCACGGCCAAGGAGCGTCAATTCGCCAGCATGTACTTGAACGAGAACATCAACTCGGCTCAAGCTGTCGAGATGAGGAAGCTCATATTAAGCGGCTCCAATACGTTTCTTGAGAAGCAGTTCCTGCGCGAGGTGGAAGCACTGATTGCCAAACATCCACACGAAGCCAAGCTCGGCGGCCTGCCGGACATCACAAGCAAGATCAAGGCCTACATACGGCTGCGCTCCGCCAGGAAAGATCTGGTGCCAGACAACACAGACCTGCAGCAGATTCACGGCGAATACGTCTGGGCCGTCGTCTTCTACCTCCTCCGATCCGGTCACGTCAACGAGGCGGCGCAGTACGTCAACGACAACAGCAGCAACTTCAAGGGCATCGACCGAACATTCGCCACGTACCTCAACAACTACGCCGCCAGCGAGGATCGACGCATCACCAACAGGAAGCTGCTCGACCGATGCACCAACGAATACATCCAACGATGTCGCAATGCCCCCGACAACTCCATCGATCCCTTCCGCATGGCGTGCTACAAGGTGATTGGGCGAATCGAGCTCAGCAACCGCAACCTGGACGGCCTGAACACGGACATCAACGACTGGATCTGGCTGCAGTTCAACCTGGCGAGAGAGGGGGACAAAACACTCGAGATGGCCGGGGAGTCGTACGGCCTAGCGGAGCTACAATCCAGTATCCGAGAGATCGGTCTCAAGCACTTCCCCAAAAGCAGCGCCGAGGACACGAGCAACGGCAGTTTCGGCATGTTCTTCTACCTCCAAATCCTGTCGGGCATGTTCGAGGACGCCATCGCCTACTTGTATCCGTTCTCCTACGTCGACGCCGTCCACTTCGGCCTGGCCCTCGAGTTCTACGGCCTCCTTCGGCCCAGCGACCCCATGTCGGGCTCCAACGACCTCCGCAGCCACAGCGTCAAAAACCTGCCGCAGATCAACTTTGGCCGCATGATCGGCTACTACACGAGAGATTTCCGCGCCGCGGACGTCGTCTCCGCCGTCGACTATCTCACCCTCATCTGCCTGAACCAAGACCTCGGCGGCGAGGCCGGCCGACGACAAAGCGACCTCTGCCACGAAGCCCTTCGAGAAGTCGTCCTTGAAAGCCGCGAGTTCAGCAAGCTGATCGGTGATATCCGTCCTGACGGACGCGCTATTCGCGGCATCATCGAAGAGCGCGGTCCCCTGATCGGCCTCGACGTCGAGACCGACTTTGTCAACACAGTCACCCTCCAGGCCGCCAGCGTCGCCGACGAGAGCGGCCGCACCACGGACTCAGTCCTCCTCTACCACCTCGCAGGCGAGTACGACACCGTCGTCTCCATCGTGAGTCGCGCCCTGAGCGAAGCCATCTCCCTCGAGATGGGCGAGGATCCCATGCGCCTCATGCCCGTGAAGCCGCGAGGCCTCGACGGCCAGCAAGGAAACAGCCTCAGCCTGGCGGCCATCGACGACCCCATCGAATTAGCGCGCACCATGATGGCCATGTACGAAAAAGATGCCATGTTCTACCGCAAGATCCAGGACCAGAATAGAGTTGCCTGCCGCGTCCTTCTCGAGATGAGCAACATCAAGAAACTCGTCGAAACAAGCCAATGGGCGCAATGCATCGACGTAAGGCGCCTCTCTCCCTTTCATTTCTCTTTCAAACTCTTGACTAACCAAAAAAAAAAAACGAACAGAGAATCCGAAGCCTCGAGATCCTCCCGCTAGACGCCGCCGGCGACGCCAGCACCATCCGCGCCTACGCCTCCAAGTTCCCGACCCTCTCCCAGCCCGTGTCCATCAACGTGCCCAACCTGCTCATGTGGACCATCATCAGCTGCGTCCGCCAGCGCGAACAGCTCACCACCGGCCAGTTCAGCGGCAACGAGGGCACCCGCAAGATGATGGTCGCCCAGCTCAGGCAGATGACGCTCGACCTCACCACCTACACCAGTCAGTTGAGATACAGGTTCCCGCCGCATTTGCATGAGGCTCTCGCCAGGGCGTCGGCAGAGTAATTCGTCTCCGGTGGAATCAATAAAAAGATGGACGGGAAAAAAACGCTCAGGACGCCGTGGGTGGCTTTTGTAATGTACATGTAACTATGGCCAGTGTCGAATACCATCTGAATCTTTTCGTTCCCTGACGAGTTCGCTGGTTTTTTTTTTTCCAAGTCAAGTCACACACAACATATCTGATTTTGTCGTCTCAAACAAATCAAGAGTCGTGCTATTCGCACAGCTCACGTGTTGCTATTCGCACAGCCCACATCATCTTATCTTATATCATTAAGGTAATTACCTATAGCTTTTGCTAGTTGCCTATGGTCTTTAGTAGCTGCCCGTAGCCTTTGGTAGCTGCCCGTGGCCTTTGCTGGCCGCCCGTGGCCTTTGCTGCTTGCTGGTTGTGTAGCTCTGTAGCTAGTTGAACAGCTAATAAGATAAGATTATATAAGCTGTGCGAATAGTAACACGTGAGCTGTGCGAATAGCACGACTCCAAATCAAAGCAACTTGCCTCGGGAAGAAGAAAAGGGGAATAAGATTTCCTGAATTCTTGCAGCGAAATCTACCAGTTGTTCCGGATGGAAGTTTACGTGGAGTTTGGATAGCCTTATGATAGTATAGAATGGAGATTTGATCCTTCGCAAAATTGACTGCACTTGTCGCGGGAAGGAGAAAGATACATCTCTGTGGACAAAGGGGCGATTTATGTTTGTCAGAATTGTATAAATCATTTCCTACTTGCCATGTATACACTCCGTACTCCATCCATATGCACCAAGGCCTCCTCGTCATGTCATCATGATGCATAGAGCAGATCATAAGAATACGTGATACATCGTCAACAGTCATAACACAGACAAGGGGAGGCTTCAAGCCTCGTCTTCCAGCTCCATCGTGGTAAGGGAATACTTTTCGACACCCAGTCCCACACCTACAAACAGACTGGGCATCTTGTCGCCAGAGACCGTCTGGAACATCATAGCCCTGACCGGGGTTTCCAGCTTGATGCGATCCAGCGCCTTACTACGGAGGGCCATGCCGGAGCGCAGAGAAAACAGGCGTACCGTCCCGTCGTCATGCGCGGCTGCCACGACATCGAGCTCCGGACAGACGTCCCAGCCCGTAAACAGATGGGCCTCGTTCTTGTAGTCGGGGAACGTGAGGAGAGGCTTAGCCACGTCGTGGTGTCTTGGGGAGAAACGCAGGTCGTAGAGCGCCATGCTGTTCTCCAAGCCAGCGACGAGGACCTGGTGCGGGTTGACACTGCGCAGGTGCGCGACGGAGCAGGCGTGCGGAGCGTAGGACCATTGTGCGGTCGGGCTGCGAAGGTCGGTCCACCAAAAGCGAGGTCGACGGCCGCCCGACAGGATGACGTTGGGATTGCCCATCTGGAAGTCGACATCGTACGTGATTCGCGGCGCCTGGGTGCGGACCCGGTCACGAGGCGTGACCAGCCGCGGGTTCGCCATGTACGAGAGAGTTTCTTTCATTGGGACGGTGAAGATGCCGTCGCTGGTGCCAAGGGCGCAGAAGAGACCTGACCCTGGCGGCGCAGGGGCGCATTGGTAGACGAAGATGTCTTTACTAGAGACGCCCTGGAAGACCAAGGACTGGTAAAAGTGTGCTGATCAGGGCGGAACAAGAGGCCTTCAGCGTTGGTCTATTGTCAAAGAGCAAAGATTGGGGGGGGGGGAGGGGGGGGCATGAGGCACGTACTTCGGCCCAGCAGCCAGAAAGGGTCCTTGCCATGTTCGTGGCCGATGGGCGGTGAAAAGACACTGACGCCAGAGTCGTGGATCGGCTGACGCGATGTGAGGATGACGCGATGTGAGGGCGCATGGTACTTGATGGACGATATCTGGTCGCACCGAACCATTTCATCGTAGAAGAGACCTTCTCCGTCACCATGCGGGCCATTTCCCAAAACGGTTCTGTGAGGCAGCGAGTTGTCAGCAGGTCAGCGAACTCATCTTACGTGAATGTGAGATGCTTCATCAGGGGCCACAAACAGACCTCCCATCCTTTTCCGACGACATGTAAGCGCCGACCAACGTCTCCTCGTTGAGAGCTGCAGACGTCATCAGTTCAGACACCACTTAGTTGCGAGCGAGATGTATCCGGATTAGGGGGGGAAGTGAAGGGCGACTCACTACCATAGACAACACCTTTGCCTTTACTGTGCTCGCTTCCGCCAACCCAGAAGGCCGCCATATTGGGCATCCTTCGCTCCTCAAGTTCCGGCGCGAAAGATAATCTGCCTCTCTGGACGGCACCTCCCGCCCACACGGCAGCGCGGAGGTCTCCATTCACGAGCCGACCTCGACCGCATTCAAGGACGGCCCTTGTGCCCACCTCGCGCGCGAGCAAACCAGCCGACACGATGTTTCTTGCGAGCACATGTCGCTTGATGTGGTCCTTTACTTTTCGGGCTCGCTCGAGCTCTTCCTGCCGCTCATGGTCGTCCAACCTGCGCCTCTTGACGGACTCTGCGCACCAGGGTGCCGCGGTGGGAGCTGTTGCGGCGGTTTCAATCTTAAAGTACCTCCTCTTTACCTCGTCTACATATGAAATGAAATTAGTCGCTTGAACATTTTCGACTGTGACAAAATAACGGAACGATGGAAAGAGGCTTTGACTGGGATAGATTCACATGCTCACCATAGTAGTAGCCAGGTATCTCACGCACCATCTTGCCCGATCGTCATTGACGGAGAACAGCTCCCTCCAATCAGTCTCCTCGAACTTTCCAACTCGAATCGTGAGCCATGACCTATTTCCTGCCTCCTGGACAGCAACACGGGTGAGAATAATGCATTCAAGCAGAGAGTCTTCTTCCATAGACGTTCTGGAAATGATTGCATATCACGTGGAGTGCCTCCAAGGCACGTGATCACATGCATATGCGCCGCGACAGCATTGTTCGGAGCATTTGGAGCGCGAGCACCCCGTTGGGCCGAGCAAACAAATCAAGGTAGACAATTCGATAGGATCCCTGACCTATTATTATTATCATTTACGTGGAATGAAATGTTGAAATTTCATAGCTTTCTTACGGCACATTATATACACGTCACGGACAGCGGACGACCTCGTACTGTATTTACTTGTTCATTAGTTGTCTAGTAGAAGACGATGCCTAGGTATCAGAAAAGTTGCCTCCTTGTCCACTCCAGGGATGCGTTTGATGCTCCGGTCAGAGTCATACAGTGCGCAAATGATAACAAGAATGAAGACGAAAAACGAGCACGCGCGCCGGCGTGCGGGTATGTAACATTGCCTTTATCTACTGCGACTTCTCGTGTTGAGTTGACACGCGCTGGAGAGAGACGACTGCGGAGCAAAACTGGTCAGCGTATTGAATCTCCAAGCAGATACGATAAAAAGGGGGCGTGTCCAAGGCGAGATACGTACCAAAGTCCTCGAGCGATCGCTGCTTTTGGCTGCCCTTGGGCGACTTGCCGTGCATCAGGTTGTCGAAGCCTGCGCTTCCCTGCATGAGGTAGTAGAGACCGCCCATGATGGCGAAGACGCCAAAGGAGAAGATCCAGGTTCGCACAACGGCAACGATGCTCGTCTGCTGCATATCGAGGAACAGACCAAAGACACAGAACAGCGTGGCGACAATGTCGACTATCAGCACTGCTCCGCTGAGCTGCCACGACGGGATCGAGGACCAGAAGGGACCGTTGGCACGAGTGATGAAGATGAGCCAGTTCTCAGTGAGGGAAATCTCGAGGAACAGAATAGCGTCACGCTTGCCGAAGTTCTGTGCAATACCGCCGTTCTCACCTCCAGCAAGCATGGTGGTCAACGTGATCCAGGTACCGACGGCGAGAACGACACCGAGCAGGACGGACATTCCCCAGAGCTTGGGCAGGTTCCACTTGACGGGCGTCTGCGAGTAGGGCGCGTTGTCGTAGGCGATGGCCAGCGTGGCGATGTCGGCGAAGATGGCAATGAAGACGACCAGCTCAATCTTCAAGCTCGTGTTCAAGATGGCGACCCACAGACCAAGGAAGATTTCCATGTGCAGAGAGAGGGCGATACGGTAGACGACGTAGGCGTACATGCGGTGGAAGATCTGGCGGGAGGTCTTGAGCGCATCGATAATGGCACCGAGACCGGGGGCAAGGAAGACAATGTCGGCGGCCGAGCGAGCGGCGTCAGAGGCGCCCTCGACAGCGATACCGGTATCGGCCTTTTTCAAGCTGGGCGCATCATTGACACCGTCACCAGTCATGGCAACGAGGTAGCCACGCTGCTGCAGGATCTCCACGACGGAGTACTTGTGCTGAGGGAAGACTTCGGCAAACCCGTCGGCGGCCTCGACAAAGTCGTAGACTTCCGAGCCAGGCATGTCGCCGCCACCGCCAAGACCAAGACGTTCAGCGTTGTAAACGTTGGTGCCGAGGCCGAGCTGTCGAGACGTCTCACGAGCAATACCGACGGCGTCACCAGTCAACATCTTGATGGACAGACCCAGAACCTTGGCCTCGTTGATGGTGCGGGCGGTATCGTGACGAGGAGGGTCAGAGCAGGGCATTATACCGAGAATTTCCCAGGCACCTTCACCACGCTTGCGAGCAACACCGAGGGAACGGAAGCCACGGGTGGCAAACTCGGCGACGCAGTTCTTGTAGGCCTTGTCAACGGCCTCGGGAATGGGGTGATCTTCCTCGACAGTCTTGAGGACGAACAGGGGAGCACCCTTGACACATGTGATGCGCTCACCCTGGGGAGATTCGACGAGAGCCTGGACCTTCTTGGAGACGGGATCGAACGGATGGAAGTCAATAACCTTGTACTTGGACAGGACACTCTTGGCGCGAGGGTAGTACTTGAGGGCCTTGAGGAAAGCCTTGTCGATGGCGTCGATACCCTTCTTCTTGCGGGAGGCGGCCAAGCAGGCAGTGAGCATCAGGTCATCGGGGTCAACGCCGGCCACTGTGTATGGCTCGGAAAGCGAGAGCTTGTTCTTGGTCAGAGTACCGGTCTTGTCGGAGCAGAGAATCTCGACACCAGCCAGCGACTCAATGGCGCTCAGCTTCTGCACGATGGCCTGCTTCTTGGCGAGATAAGCGGCGCCGACGGCCATGGTGGTGGTGACGACGGCGGGAAGACCGACAGGAACGCCAACGATGGTGATAGCCAGGGTGAAGCTCAGGATCTCGACAATACCAACCGATCGGTAGAAGGACGAGACCCAGACCACGAGGAGAGTCAAGATGACGAGGATCAAAAGAACCGTACCGATGCCGTTGAGGACCTCGGTGAAGTGACCGGTGCCGCCAGAGGATTGTGAAACGAGAGCAGCAGCGCGTCCCACGAAGGTGTTGTCACCGGTGGCGGTGACGACGACGAAGGCCTCGCCTCGCTTGACGGCGGAGGAAGCATAGCAGTTGTCGCCCTTGTGCTTGTCGACGGCGAGCGATTCACCCGTGATGGCGGACTGATCGACCTGGAGGAAAGCATCTTCGGTGACGATGCGACCATCTGCGGGGATGATAGTACCCTGTGCGCGAGATTGATATCAGCAAACGGCCTCCAAGCTCACAGCTTGCTGGAAGGTTGCGCGAACAGCCACGAGAGCTGACGGCGCAAACGCCCCCAAATGGACGACTTACTTCCTCAACCTGCAGAATATCGCCAGGAACGACTTCGGGGGCCTCGATTTCCTTGAGAGTTCCATCACGGAGAACAACGGCCTTGAGGGCGAGTGTCTTCTTCAATTCGTCGACAATGGAACCGGCTTGGTATTCCTGGACGAAACCCACACCGGCGTTGAGGAGCAGGAGAGCGCAAATGACACCGAAATCGGTCCAGTCCTTGAGACCGGCAGCCAAGACGGCAGCGGCCTAGAGCAAAAACAGGCAGCCCTGGTTAGCGCAAATACAGTAAAGGAGCAAACTTGGGGGGTGAGCCAAGCAGTGGAGCAAACGGCCCCTAGCCAAAATAAAAAAAACCTGAGTCGGATGCAGCGGCGGGGGCTCCACACCAGGAGCAGGCCAGCCAATGCCATGAGCCAATTGGCTTCTGGCCCACCGGAGCTTGTGTGGGGCCCGCAATCTGCGCCAAAACCGTACTGCAGAGAAAACATGCGCGATAAAAGAAAAATAAGAGAGCAGAGAGCGGACAAAAACAATGCAAACGAGGGCGAGCACCCGATTGGGGCAACTCCGTTTCCCACAAACCCCCTGAAGGCCCTGTCAAGGCGGTCCCTGCTGGTGCTGCATGGGCCAAGCAAGACACACACGTGCACCGGGCGCAAAACAAGAGCTTTTCGCATCCTGGCGCAAAGCTCTGTCGCCAACAAGCTTGTCGCGACATCCACGTAGAGTAGACATCAGACATCGGGTAAGGCAGGAGAGGGGGCAAATAAAGGATGATGAGACGATGAAAGAAGGAAAGAAAGAACAAGCATTGAAGAAAAAGAAAGAAAAAAAACAGACAGAGCTTGGGCTGTAGCAGCTTCACTCACCTCCATGACGAACTGAATGGGGCCAACAAAGTAACCCAGGAACTTGAGAAACAAGTTCTCCTTCTCCTCCTTCATTTGATTGAGACCGTACTTGCGACGACGAGCCGTCACCTCGGCATCAGTGAGACCGACGCGGCTGTCCGTCTGCAGCATGTCTTCGGGGACGACACGGCCGCCGCCGGGGGTGGTCTCTTCGTCCTCCTCGTCGAAGGCATCGTGGCCATCCTGGGACTCCAAGTCCTCAATCAGGGCATCAATGTCCTCGTCCTCTTCCTCTTCTTCGCCAGAGGCAGCAACCTTCTTGGGGGGCGCATGCTCGGCGGGGGCCGCGGAGGCGTGTTGTTGCTGGGGCGCCCTCTTCTCATCAAAGTGGCCCGACTCGATGTTGGTGTCCAGCGCGGGCGCGCGCGTGGCTTTTTCCTCGGCCATGGCTGTCTTTCAACCGGCCGGCCCAGGGCAATGTGCGAGCGAGGTTGTTCAGGTTTTGCTCGACGGATTCGCCCACCTTATTGCTTTCTAGGTGAGGAAGCGTAGTCTTTGCGACGTTCTGTCACGTCCGGGTTGGGAGGGAAAAGTAAACACCGTAGGAATAAACAAGGACGGAGGGGGGGGGAAGAGGGGAGAGGGAAGAAAGTGAGCGTCAAAGCACCACACGAAGGAGATGTGGTATTGATCTCTTAGGTGCCGGACATTCGTGGGTGAAGAGAAAAGGGGAAGAGGGAAAGACGAAGATGGCGTCGGGTTGGGGGTGAAGGACTATTTCAATGGGTGAGCTGTTTTTTGTTAGCCTTTCCCATGTTGGCTCCCACCGGCGGGCAATGCTTGGATGGATGGGGGAAGCAGCGGCGGCGGCGGCGAGTCCTCCCCCCCTCCCCACAGCAACAAAACAGCGGTAGCCTGGTTGTGTGGCTCCATTCTGACTTCTGGTTTCATCAAAAAGACGACGGGGTGGGCGCCCTGTGGCTCACTCGCTACATCCATATTACATGCTGCTAGGTAATACTATTACTACTCCGTACTGGAGACGACAAATCAAGACGAGGATGGCGAAAAGTGTGAGCAGCCTCGCCCCCGACCGACTGACTAAGGCACACATGCACCACGGTTTTAACCCGACACACCCTTTGTTTCCCGTCTGAGTGAATCTTGTTTTGCGTAGCTGACAGTAGTTATTGACTGCTACCGGCGACCGCTACAAGTGCTGCTAGTGCCCGCCTTGTCCGATGCAAAAGCCCTCGGATTGCGCGACCAAAGTTGGAGCGCAAGAAAACAAAATTTAGCGTGACCGACTACCCGAACCCGCCGACGATTGCCTCTAACGAGCATCGCTGAATCCGCATCAACCTGTATGTATGTACAGTACGAATTGCAGAGAATAGTACAATGCCAGTTTGGGATCCGAGGTCGAGCGGGTAAGCCGTGCCAGCAACAGGATTTCGTGTCCAGTACGAGAACCTGCCTAAGGAACCTTAGCTGCCAGAGGTAGGGGCGTGGGTGGTCAAAGCAAACAGGTACTAACCTAAGCTCTCTTACCAAGTACACCCGGCAGCTTTGCCGTCGCGGGAGACGAGGGGGTACTTGAGTTTAGCCGTACGAATTAAGCTCTGAGCGTACGGTGCAGCGATGCTTCTCCTAGCGCCAGTACAGCAAGTATGTTGTACACGACACAATGGCCGCCAGCCCGCTGCTCGCAGAACCTGCACCCCACGTCTAGGTATTGCATACATGCATGGAGGTGTCCGTGCCCTACTTCTTGTTACTGTAGTCTGTACGTACATGCGCGCTCATCAAAAACGTGGGCCTGCCGGGCCTGCAGCGTCGCGTCGCCAGGCACACCAACTCGAATCCCATTTTTCTTCTCACACTAGGTCGGCCTTGGCAGAGGGCGGCGGGTCATGATAGAGATAGGCACAAAGGCGCGCTAGGCACTCCTGGGCTAGTATGATGGGAAATCGGAAGCATCGCGCTACGGCAACCACGTTCCCCCCAGCCAGGGCCTGCATGATGGGGCTCGGGAGCCAACCATGCACATATGTACTTTCATACCCAGTAATGCCCCTTGTGTTACTCTCTCTCATACTCGTCCATACAAGTATACAAATAGATCAACGATGCGACTGCGCTCCCGCTGGTGACGGACGGCCTGCAAAGCCTCGCTCCCTCCACGGTGCTTCCGTGAAGCAACAACAGGTCGCGTCGCCTGGATCATTAGTCGCTCATCTTGTTGACAAATGACATTGACACAACCAGAGGCTCCTATGTACTTTTGATGTCTCTTGTCCTTTACGTTTTGTCCATTGTCTGTATACAGAATGCATGTCAAACAGCTCATACAAATATAGGTGCTCCCGTAGTACACACGCTTCATGTTGTCTGTACAGAGCACCAGTAGACAGAGGACCAATACTACTTGCTCCCAAGTCATGGGCACGACATATTTTGCCATCCACGACTCAAATTTTCCAGTCAATTAGGCTACTGGGGCCCATCGGAGGCGCATAGGCACGCACGATCACGTTCGTGTTGGAACCTCGTGGTCTCGTTGTCTCAGCGTCAAGGGGGGGCTTGTCATGCTCCCCGGTGCGTGCCTATTGAGATCATCATTCAAGAGACGACGTTGCGTGGATGACGGTGCCGTTCAACTTCGGATCCCAGCGAATGGTGAGCCGTCCCAACTGACACGTCGCTTCCCCGACTCGCCGTCCTTCCTTGGCGTGCTCTGCTGCCTTCCACCCTTCCGAGGCATTTCCAGTTCCAGGCGCAAAGCGGATGGCCGACCCATAAACGACATATTATCAGCGGCCAGCTACAGAAGTACGCCAGGCCTTATTACATAATTGCACAAGGTTGCAAAGACTGAGGGCGCTGGGATCCCCCCATCCTACCATTGAAGTTACAAGCACGGAGTACGGAGTACAAACATAAGGCGATCGTTGCCCTGTGAGTGCGGCAAAGGACGCAGGGATTGGGGGGAAAACGCAATTGCGACAGAGATGCAATTATCCCTTTGACGGTCTTAAAGGAGCTTTCAGGTCACGGGCCCCATATTCATAAAATACAATGAAGAACATGATCACATGGATTCATCGTGCCTATCAACAAGGGATAGAAAGTAGTATCTTGTAT